>VZRM01004507.1:544537-703284 GCA_013397955.1 Grantiella picta | reverse complement strand
CAGCCCCTCTCCGCAACCCCCAGCCCCGCACCGCGTCCCCCAGTCCCGCTCCGCTCCCCACAGTCCCGGTCCTCATCCCCCAGCCCCGCACCGCATCCCCCAATCCCGCTCCTCTCCCCAGAGCCCTTCTCCGCATCCTCCAGCCCCGCTTCACGCCCCAGCTCTCATCTTAGGCGCGAGCGAAGAAGGCCAGGTTGCCGGCGCAGCGCTCCGCTGTGGGGATGGGAAGGCTCAAAACTCGGGGGAAAAAAGTACTAACGTCGGAATAAGAATGCCGGCCTTTCTGCTCGTAGGGCGCGAGGGAGAGAGCCCGACCCCGCTCTTCTGTAAAACCAGCAAATACCGGGCTGTCCCGTGTGTGACCTCTCAAAGGGAAGGAGAATTTGCCCGTTCGGCAGTCGTTTTGTGGGTTTTGTTTGTTTGTTTGGTTTGGGTTTTAAATGAACGCCGGCCCTGCGGTGTGTTCGATGTGACTGTGGACATCAGCGTTTATATGCGTACCCGCGTACGCAACACATAAATTGAGCTACTTCTCATGGTATAGATGTGTGCGTCTGCAGATAACGAAATGTTCGTTCCCGTAAAAAAGGAACATATAAGCCCCTGAGCCCTTAAAGTCCCGGCTATTTTGTTTTGTAAATTCGTTTTACGATCCCTTATCCCCGCGCCCAGGACGGATGTGCAGTAAAACGGAGCCGCTCTCTAATAACGGGATTGGCCGCTCGCTGAGAAAAGTTTATTGATAGCTGCAGGGCTCTAATCTCCTCGGAACACAAGAGCCTCTTGCAGTCATTTAAGGGCAATTATCTAAACGGGGAGGGACAGCGAATTCCCTTCCCTTTTAACTGGACCCTATAAAGATGGTAGATTAGGAGCATATAGATTATGAAATGAATTGATATGATAGACATTTTATTAACTGATAAGCAACAGGATCTGATTGAAATGAATTGTCCAGCGCGCAGCTCCACACACACTTATCTCACACACGCGTGAGCATATGCCCTTGCGGGGCGCTTCCTGTGTCCTGCACGTACATCACACCCACCTCCCGCATCTGCTGTGCTCACGGATGATCCCTCCGTCTGAAGGTGATTTGGAGGCGGTTTGGGGGCCACTCCCGCGCATTCCTGTACATGAAGGTGAACGCACTTTGCACCGAACTATTCGCCGACATAATGCTCACATTGGGACATCCAACTGCCCTCTTGCTCCGTGCCGCCCTGCTGAGCGCTCCTGCGAGGCGGGGGCAGCGGTGCTGCCGCCCAACCCAGCCCAGCCCAGCCCAGGCCGGCTCCGTCCCCCTCCGGTGCCGGTGCCGGTGCCGGTGCCGCTGCCCGCAGCCTCCCCCGCGCCCCATCGGGCCGGGTCGGGCCGCGTCGGGGCGGGGGGGTGGGGGGGGGTGCTCGGAGAAGCGGCTGCATTGCTAATTGCGAGAATAAACAATCTGTCACGATTAGTCAGTGCCTCTAATAGGCAGACAAGTGATGTTGTTTTTAGGCGCCAGCAGCGGTCTGATCAAAGGCTTCAGCTGGAGGGGGACTATTGAGGACGTTAACCCGCATCAAGGGAGCAAGGCGCCTTAGCCCTGGGACATCGGCACATTCAGCCTGACAAAATTAGTTTGCTCTACCAATCACACGACATTTTCCCAAAGCCCGGTACTCGGCATGAAGATGCACCCCCACCCCACCCCCGACTAAGGAAACACGCACATATATCGATGCATCGTGTTTCACAGTGTCACGGTGTCCCCTCCACCCGATCCTACAGGTAGGATCTTGTTTTGTTTGGATTTTAAAATTATTATTATTTTTTTCCCTAATTCGAAACTTAACCATGCAAAAGAAGAAGTGATGTGTTTATCAGCCCCTGGGCTGAGTTCGATCTCACAGAATGATAAAAATCTGAAAATAAAAATTAGAGCTGCTGGCTTTTTTTCCCCCCTCACTTTTTTTTGTACAATGATTTGATTTGAACATTGGGATGTTGCTGAAGTTTGAAGAGATGCGTGTGTGTCCCATACCGAGAGCGCAATCCTGCTCTCATTTAGAGTTGACAGAATGAGATAATTAGCTCTTTATTTATCTCCCAGCAATGAGCGCTTTGTGTTTACATTTCTGTCATACTCGCTGGTATTTCAATCACTGTACCATAGCAAGGACTTGGTCCTTATTCACATGCTGGCTTGGGCTGAAAACGAGATGCCAGTAAAGTTTCTTTCCTTTCTTCCTCTTTTTTTTCTTTCCCTTCTTTCTTAATGAAATCTACAAGTTTTAAGTTAGGAATGGAGAAAACAAATCTGTAAAACGAAATCTCCCTCAAGATTGACTTCTGCGTTTAGCGGGAAATTTTTAGTATCCCAGCTCTTCCTCCCTTGCTTACTGCGCTTTGTGTGACCAAAACACCACTGGATTTTAGGAACTTTTTAGTACCTGTTTCGTGTTGTTGATAGTCTGGTTTGCTTTTAGGTGCCTCTCTTATTTTCCTCCCTGGGCAATAAGGAAAATAGAAGGAGAAGGGCAGAGGGAAATAGGTGACTTTACTGGTGCTTATTCCAGTCTGGTGTTTTTATTGGGTACCGTGGCGTTTCCCCGAAGGCACTTGTGCTAGATAACAATATTGGGCAATTAGCATCCTAAACAGTCCCGTTTCAATATAATGAATGTGCTAGGCAAAGCCATTACCCATAGCATTTTATTTCGGTGGGAATACAACAAGGGCTGGGAGGAGTGCGTGGGGGATGGGGAAAAAGGACAGGAGGCAGAGCTAAGCCAATTCAGGGCATTGTCTGCCTTTTGTAAACGTTATCTTTGACTTAAAGGCAGAGCTCAGAAAGGAGAGGGGTGTTGTTTTTTCCCTTGTTTCTATTTTATTTCTCCCGAGACAGCAGTTCTTAGGAGACCAGACAGTCCCGCAGGACACGAGTCGGCTTTGGGGACGAGCAGCTCCGGGGCAGCTCTGCTGCGCCGGGCACAGACTGCACACTGCCTACACGCTCCCTGCGCGCCCTTTCAGCAGCCTTGCCTCATCTCTGAGAGACTCAGCCCTGGGGGTAAAGAGCCAGAACTGTCGCAAGTGTTAAAAATGTCCCGCGGGCTTTACAAGCCTTCAAAGCCCTTCAAGTGCTCAAAGCCCTCCTGCTTTCGTAGCTGGTCTTCAAGTGTCGGAAAAATGCGAAAACACCTCAGTTCTTTTCTTTTTGTCTTTTTTTCCCCTTCTTTTTTTTTTTTCTTTTTTCCCTTCGCCTTTTATTTTCCTCTTTCTCTTTCTCCCTTTCCTCTTCTGCCCAGATAAAACGTAACCCAAACTACTTTTAAGGCACCTGGACTGATCCTCGGGAGATCACCAGGAGCGGTTTGGATGGACAAAGTCCAGTCTCCGAGGCGTCCCCGGCTCTTTGAGGGTTGGAGGAGACGGGCTGAAAGGAAGGCACTATTTCAAGTGGCCTAAATTAATTTGATCGCGACATTATGATGCACTTGGAAAAGATGAAAGAAAAGGCTGGCCGTCTCCTCCAAGATCTCTATAATTATAGATAATATATCCTATTTCAAAGCAATTAGCTCAATCAGGCGTAACGAGGCACTTTGCTGCCAGGGAGTAACAATGCCTTACGGTTATTTAAGCTTCAAGATGTCAAGCAGACTTCGAGACTCTGCTCTGCCCAAAAGGGAACTTGGCTGCTTTGGTGAAAGCCCCATGGCTAAGGCAATGGTTTCCCTTTAGTGACAACACGCCTATTTAATTTAATATATATTTTTCAAAGTCTTGCAAAGGTGTCGGCTCTGCTGGAGAAGAGCACCTCTCCTCCAGGCGCATTTGGGGCCGGTGCCTGTGTGGCATCACCTCTGCCCCTGTCCGCCAGCACTGACCTGCCTCACCTCGCCCCCTCGGTCCGGGATGCTTGTGCCCTCCGAGCCTTCCCCCCCTCGGTGCCTTTCTTTCGTTCGCTTTTTGGGGTGATTCCGTCTAAGTCTCAAGGAGTTCTGCAGGAGCAGCCGCTGATGGGGCGCATTGCTCGAGGAGCAGCTCCCAGCCCCAGCGCAGACCTCCCTGCCGAGTCAGCGCCTCCTCCCAGCCTCCAGAGCTTTACCCTGCCCTCGCCTCTCTTTTACCTGAAGCGCTTGCAGATGGCAAGCTCCCGAGAGCCCCGAGAGCATCTCGTTAACCGCGAGCGGCGGTTCTGCGAGTGAGCCTGCCGCTGTGCGAAGGGCTCTGCGGTCACACCGAGAGGGGAGCGCTGCCCCAGGGCAGGAGCCCCTCGCCCCGACCCAAACCCGCAAGAGGGGCGCGCAGAGCGGGCGATTTCCCGGTGCCCAGCGGCGGCGGCCGTGGGTGAGGGTTTAGGCCAAAACGCCGAAAAGCAACTTTTCCCCGTTCGCCGGTGCCGCTGCGTCCGCCGTGCAGAGCTGCTCTCCGGCTGCCTCGCCACAGCTTGCCGTGCCCCGGCGTTCCTCGGGGCTGCCCCGGGCCGGGAGCTCGGCGGGGCCACCGCCTCGGGCAGCGGGCTGGCCGGGAGCTGTGCCCAGCGCCGCACGGCCCGGCCGCGGCAGGCCGCCGGAGAAGAGCCGTGCTCGAACGAATCGCTGCCGCAGGAAAGTTAGCGACTGCACAATAAGCCTGCCAGCGTTCCTTCCAGGGGTTTTTACTGCTGGGGGGTAACCGAAGGGAAGAAAAATTAAAGATAAAATAAAAAAAAAAAAGGATGCCCTAAATCGAGAAAGCATTTCAAGGGAAAGAGGAGGCCGGCGACGCAAAGGTGAACTAAACAAAGTTTAACCACCCCTCCTTCTTCTCCCCATGCACAAAATGGAAACCTTATTACATGATTCACTGTGAATCACTAGATTGAATGCGATCATTATGAGTGAATGATAGTCGGAGCTCCGCTGGCCTTTTTTTTCCTAGAGGCAAAAGTATAAAATATGAAGGATATAAATGATCTTCTCTCTTCTCTCTCATAAAGGACATTCATTCAAAACCGCATTTTGTGTCTCTCTCAATTGCTTCAGTCCCCTCAAATTCCACAACGATCAAGGTAGATTATGATGAGTCCCAGTTTATTTGTCTTCATGTCCTTGTTTATTGGCGGAATATCACGAAATGTAATTTGTCCCAAATTCTTTAAGATGAGAAAATAGTTTGTGGTTGAAGGAATCCATGGCAGTACTGCCAAGGCAGTCTCCGATGATCAGAGCAAGTTCATTATCATGTTATTTTACAGCATTTCCATATTTACTCCTCATTTCTCAGGAGTCTTTTCCGTATTGTTGCATAAGAAAAAGATTTCGACAGTTCTAGTTATGAGATTTCTGAGATTTTTTTACAGGCAAAGCCAGTTTACAAAAGCTGTATTGTTTGACTGAGGTCTGGGTTTCCATTTGGGGTAATTATTGTATTCCCAGTCTTCTTCTAATCATTTGCTCACAAGGACAGTTTTTTTCCCTCGCTTTTTGAAGATTAAATACCCCAAAGTTGCAAGACTATTGAAATAATCCTCCCACTTCTTTGCCTATTGTGTAAAAGCTATTTCTTACATCTTTAAACTTCTGGAAAATATGTGGCACAAAGGACCATACGAAAACATATAGCACGTAGAAATGCATGTCCCCACATTTTGAAAAACTCCGCAATCCTGATCTAAGCCTGATCTCACTGGAGAGGTGTGTGCAAGTCGAGGGGGGAACCAAACACAAAACAAACCCACTTTTCAGAAGGAAATACATTTCAGCTCTGTAATAATCAGCTCCTGAGGAAAGAACGTCTGTAGAAGGGAAAATGAAGTGAAAGCAATGCCTGTGTGCATCAGGGTCGCCTGTGCAGAAGGATTTCTCCTCCAGCTGCTGCCTCCAGCTGCAGAGCTGGAGGAGAGCCGTGAGCCACGGCCCCACAGGCAGACAGCAGCTCAACCTGCGACACGGCAGTGGAGCTTGGCGGGTCTCCTCTTTCCAGCACCCCTTTTTCACCTTCCTGCTGGTGTCACACAGCATCCCAAGGCAAGGCTGCCTCTCCCCCTTTCCTTTTATTTGCATCTGTAAATCTGAGTCCCAAAAATAACTCTCTAAACTCACAAGGAACAGGTTTGGGGGAAAATGTTTATTTTCTTTCTCTGCTAAGATGGTTCAAAAGTGATAGCCTTAAGCCAAAACCTGCCACTTAGGAAAACATACATTCGTGCAAAAAGATATAGAAGGATTTTAATTTCCTTGTGTAAAGGAAACTACGGCTAAACAGGAAAGTAACTGATGTCAGGTATCTTCCAGGCTCTGCTAACTGAAAAACAAAACAGCATTACACTCCTGCAACTATCAAAGTCATCCTCAAGTATTTGAAAACTGTCCTGATGATATATAACCCCCTGGTTAGGAAATCCAGTGTCTTATTATTCTGGTGATGTGATCCCACCACATCCTTTTGCTGAGTGGCCACCGATGGCTAGATATGATACTGGGAGCTATGTCATTCTAATAAATCAATATATCCAAACAATTTCCCTGCCAGAGGAGGAGGGGAAAAAATTCCAAATATTTTGTAGGGAAACTGAATTTGTCTTTTAGAGAGCTTATGTTCCTCTTAGACTTTCCATCAACCACAAGCATAGTCATAATCTAAAATGGTCCTGGCTTGCCTGCTGCTGGGCTGATTAGCTTTTGGAACAGGAGAGATAACATTTCTAGACACTGATCTGCCTTGTCCTGCCTTCATGTTTTTCTCAGTGTACGTGGTTTTGACATTGTTTACGTAGCAAGTTTGGGCTCTCTCTTGGTGTTGGGTCACTTTGCTTTTCAACAGCTGGTGGCTTTTCTGTCTCTCAAAGCAGGAGTTATTTCAGCCTCTCAAAGAGCATCAGGCATCTTGCAATCCATGGCTTTGAGGTGCAACACCCTCGATGCACGCTCCAGCCCTTGCAGGGGCCAGCCCAGGCCGTGGGTGGCTGTGGATGTCCAGTCCAGATGCACAGACTGTTGCCCACCTCCCTCCTCCCCTGTCAGCAGAACGGACCACACTGCGGAGGAAAATGATGTCCTGACATTGGATCCAAACTCTGCCAGCTTGGAGTGGCACCAGATGCAGTCTGTCCCCTGCTGTTAATGGTCTTAATACCCTTGGATGGATTTAGCTCAGTTTGATTTTTGCTTCTGAAACAATCTTAACACAGAGGCACAAGGAGGAGGTTCTGACAGCGGGCTAAGAAGGGGCATATTCAACACACGGAATTACTTATCTCCCTCAAGTTTGCTGGTGCTGTTTTGCAAGTCATTTCACCTCTTTTACACAGAACTCTCCCATGAGAGTCTACCCTTTACTAGTTCCTAAGTGGAGCTGCAAACCCTGGCAGTAGGTGCACACACACACACACACACACACACACACACCCTTCACATCCTGACTCAAACACTGTGGTCTCTGGGGCTTAGATGTGGGGGCAAATCAAAACTCACTTGACCCAGCTGCAGCTATTTACGGAAAAAACCGATGTGCAACAGCGTCACAGGTAAATTCAGATCCTTCTCTCTAGCCAACACAAGTAGCTAAATGCCAGTGACATATAAATCCATAGAAAAAGCAATGCCACACGAGTATACACAGACCTGGCAAGGAAGGGAAGCACTACATTCACTGATAGTGACAGGGAACACCTCTATTCCAGAGGAGAGTTTGAAAAATAAGGGGTGGGAGGGAAGGAGGAGAAGAAAAAAAGGGAGAAAGGAGTACCACGAGCATCTTGGAAAGTCACCGGAAGCTTTGTTCTTAGGAATAAATCTGGCTTCTTGTGATTCCCTTTCAGCAGTGCTGGCTGCGAGCCAGCTGGGTCCCCTGGAGTCCCCCTGGCCTTTTTGTCTGGAGCCTGGGAATCTGTCTAGAGCACAAGGCTGGGGGGACCAGACTTGTATTTGCAGGAGGGGTAGGCTTAGGCAGTGGCCACGTAGAGGAAAAGGGGTTTGTAGTCCTCAGACCTTTGGGAGAATTTGTCCAGGACTGGTGGGTGGGCAGGGGAGATTATCCCTGCTTTGGAGGCACTCTCGAGGGAGGTGTGTGGACTAGCGATCAGGAGGAAATGCAGGCTGTCTGTTTCCAGGCCTGAGATGCCAGAGCAAATGGGGTGGGATGGAGGGATGGAAGGGAGTGAGCAATGCTCTCTGGCCCTCACCCAGCTGGCCTGTGCAAATTGTCCTAGGGTGTCTCACCCTCCCCAAGATATTGTTGCAAAGGCAAATGCCGAACAAAATGATAAATTGCTAACAAAGAGAACAAAACCAAAAGCCTTGGACCCATGGAATGTTACATTTCTCTTGCCACACTAGCCCTTTCTTTCTGAAGACTTCTTTTAGGGTGATGAAAACTGGGCTCTCAAAACTCCCTGTCAGATCCAAAGATGCTGATTGGTATCTTTCCAATACTTATGGTTTTTCACGCATGATTGAGACATTTCCAAAGATTTTATTCACTTATTCTTTCAGATTCAGTTGTCCTGGTACATTATCCTACCTTTATTTTTGTATTTTTTCCCTCCCCCTTTATGACCTTTAGAAATAAAATTCAATTTATTTGGCTACTTCGCAGACAAAATCTAAAGCCTGCCTTAATTTGTAGTTTACTAGCCCTCTGATGTGAGACTACATAGAGGGCCCCTATCTGATCAAATGGCCGGTACCCTGACACAGTCCAATTATGTGAAAATATATCCCTGCTTATCATTTCAAATATCGTTTAAGTGGAGAAACTGAAGTAGCTCCCTGTCTGTTTGATTTTCCTGTTCAGACACACTTGTTTAAACAGGCACCGTGAGACTTTTCTGTCATCTTGGAGGAGTTCAAAAGCATTTTCACCTTGAAAGCCCCGAGATGGTTGATGGTGGCCACCCCCAGCCAGCTCCAGTCAAGCAAGGCAGGGAGTGGGCGAGGAAGGGATGTCCCCTGCAGCTGACCACTCTGCCATCTGGCCATGAAACACACCTGTGGCCAGCTATATCCTCAGGTATCTCCCTGCAATATCCTCTTCCTGCTCTGCACCCCCAGACTAACCCTGCTCCTGAACTGGTACCCACCCAGCCCCACAGAAGTCCTCATCCCAGCCTGGTTTCTCTGCATCCCTCTTCCCCACCCAGTTAATGATTTTTTCAATTTTTTTATAATTTCATGGGAATAGGTTTCACTGAAATCAATGATAACACTTAGAGATGAGTCTATTAAATAGGTCTTCAGGATTTTAAGTATTCTTATCCTTCCCCTTTCTAAGCATCTACAACAATTATATCTTTAGTAACTTGACAAAACTGATTATCCATTAAGACATATGTATTACTGGTAAGACATTGAGGAATTGTATTTTCTACTGATTTCCTTCTTTTTACTTTTTTTTTACTCCCTTTTTACCCTGAATTGTAAAGATGTAATAAAATTTACTTTTTCTTGAAATGAAACTATGGTTAGCAATTATGTTTGATAGAGAAGATTTCCTCCTTTTACTTTGATCTAGTTTTGTTTATGTTTTTGTTGTGCCTGGGAAGACTGACGTATAGTGCTGACTAGGTCTTCCGTTGTGCTTCTCTGTGATTCTTTAAATCAAACTATGCCTGAAAGGAGCCAGTATATAAGCAGTTGAAGTGCTCAATTTTTATTTAGAGTGCTATTGGTTTGCAGGGTTGAGAAAAACAAGTTTCTTACAGAGGGAGGAAGAAACTTGTGAACATGTTGAAGCAGCCTGGAGAGTCAGAGATATTAATAGCAAAACCAGTCAGAAGCTTCTCCAGACAAAAGGATGTCAGAACCAAGTGGGAGACATTCCCTCAGCATTGTAAGGGCAGGGTGCTATTTAAAGAATAGCTTGCAATGACATTTTTCAGGTGTCTTTATGGGAATTGTTGAGAGTACTCAATGACTGAAGTAAAAAATACAAAACAAAACAAAAACTCTCCTGCAGGGTGCAATCCTTAAACACAGAGTACTCTGAGTTCCTGCCTGGATCAGGGGGAACCGAATAACTAGGAGGACTCCGTTGAGAGCCAAGGGCACTCCATACAAAGCCAAGTGCTTATCCCAACCTGGAGTCAGGCTTCATTTAGAGGAGGGCTGAGCTGGCAAAGCTCCAGTGCCCAGGGGCTGTTCCTAATTCACATATAAGAGACCGTCTTGCAGACGATGCTATCTTGCAGAAAGCAGTGAAACCATGGAACTGTAGGCTTGATCACAGCATTCTGGTTGCAGTGCTTGAAATGGAGATTTGTACTGTAGAAGTTGCAGTCTTCACATCTGTCATCACCCTGAGAAGTTTCTGGGTTCATTTATAATGTTTAAGGACTGATGGGAACATCAGATGTCTTAAAACGATCTCCTATGTACAGTACAGGCCATTTAATTTCATCCAGTTATAATAGCATTGAGTCTAAAAAGTGTGTACTTGGATAAATGATAGCTTCCAAAAGGTTAGCTGCTCTTAAGCTGGAAATACTAAAATATGAAGAAGTAATCACTGAAATTCAGAGATTGTTTCAGCAGTTAATTACATGAGAAGTAAGCAGCCTGTTTTAATTCCAGTATAATTCTCTGTCCTCAGCTTTTGTGTGTTCTATATGACCATCACTGCTAAATTAAACGAAGCATGATCTTTCCTCCTGTGAGGAGATGAAACACTGTCTCATGCTTCCTTTTAGTAAAGAAGCACCTGGATGGAGCTGTTTCTCCATCTATCTGCCCTTGTTCCCAGTCTCTAGACCCATCTGTCTAAGTCTTCTTGACACTCATTCCAACATCACTGTGTCTTTCTCAAAGTGAAGACATGAGGCCTGGGCTTGCTGTTACCCAGTGCACTTCACCTGGATGGTGTACAGTGATGCTATTTGAGGCTGTCCACACTTCTGCTCCTCGTGTCTCAACACCAGTGAATATCAGGTCTATCACTGAGCAGTCATCCCACTGCTTAAAGCATCAACCATGTCCCAGGAGCACCCATACAGGAGGTGCTTATGAGTTATTTAGGTATTCTCATCATTTGCTCAAGAAGCTGGGCTTGCAGGGCTTCCTGCAGTCCTCCATAGGGTGTGAGAGGTGGAGAGACATTGCTAGCTCGCCACAGATGAACCTTCCTCTGCCCTTGACACCAGCCTTGAAGGGAAAACCCTGAAGCAATTGTCAGCCACGTTTGGATACTGAGTCACTTCTGCTCCTCACTCACTTCTTAAAAATTCATGGGATGCACCATAACTTGCAGATCTATGAAAGGACATTGTAGATCCCTGAGGTAATGGCAACAGTTAATCTATCACACTCTAAATCACACTCTGCACTGACTTATCCATCTCTTTTCCTCCTTCTTTTAACATTTATGTGTGGTTTCTGTGCTTGGTGTGCCTGCCAGGTGGGTCAACAGTAAACATTAAATAGGTTCTAACGTTCAACAAGCAATGCACATATTATCCACTTGTGTGGAAACATACATTTACTGCAGGCCTCATGACTTTTGCTTTACTTCTCCCAGCATTTGAGAGCAGTGGCTTGTTTGAAGGCAAATGTTCTGTGGCAGGAGAGGACCTTGTCCTCACTCTGTCTCCACAGCATCCTTTGCTGGGCCGTTGGTCCCAGCCAGGTACAAAGCCATTGTGGTGTGCTGCAAACACATGGGCTGCCATCCCCTGGGTTCTGCTGAGTGTGTGGGATAGAAACAAAGCTGGGGTTTGGTGCATGATTTTTGGAATTGGTTGTCTTTGCTTATTGTCCTAATTTCTTTGCATGTCAGAAAGCAACATGGGATAGGAGGATCAGGACGAAAAGGTGGGGAATTCCAGACAGGGGAGGATGGCCACACTCAGCAGTAGCAGAGTCTGGTTTCCAATGTCATAGGGAACTCCAGTGAAATATTTCTCCTCGATGTGGTCAGAAATCTCTGTTTAAGATGGACTGCCACAACAGCTATGCCACCTGGCAGCAGGGTGGGCAAAATCCCAGGAATGGGCTAGTGGCCGCTGTGGAAGTGCAGCAGGAAAGGCATGGAGGCCATGAGCATGAGTTTGGCTTCCCTGAGGTTCTAGTGGGCAGGTCCATTGTGCTTATTCACATCACTGAAGGAATATGCAGGATCAGGGAAAGACAGTGCCCTTCACTCTGTAACATGCACTGGAAGGTAAACTCAGAGTTTACCACTTCATCCCAGAACAAAACCAGGCCGTTTCCTATTTTCCGTTTGTTTTGTTTTATTTGATTTTCTGTTATAATGTCCCTGCCATTTCTGGACTGAAAGGGACAAATGGATTTAACTTGGGGCTCTGTTCTGAAATACAGAACTCCTTTTTCTAAGTATTGAAGTCCATTGACTTGCAGTCCATTGACTCCTATAAGAGGCTTGTTTTGGTCCTGTCTGTGATAGCAAAACCTCCCCGAAATTAGCAAATGCCAGCCTGGAGCAAAAATCAGCTCAGCACAGAGGAAATAATTTTATCTGAGGGGTACTTGGTATGGGCTTCAGTAACAGTTAAAGGAAAAATATGGTAACACTTAAGAGTTCAACAACAAACAAGAGCAAGTCATGGACTTGTTGCAGTTAGTGTAACCCCCTTGAAGTCTACAAGATGAGAGCATGGGAGCTAAGAATCTGTCCCTCTATCCTATGGGCAGTCTTGGATCAGATAACACAGATGTGTTAGATTAAGGACAGAACCTTATAAAATAAAACACTGGCTGCACAGGGAAATTACTTTTTTTTCTTCTTTTTTAAAAAAAATCTGTTCATTTAAACATTAAAACATAACAACAAAAAGGGCATAAAGCAGAGAAGAGAGGTAAATCAAAGAAGTTGATGTACTCCTCCAGATCTGCACTTTCAACTTTTTTCTCTTTTTTTTTCTTTTTTTCTTTTTCTTTTTTTTTTTTTGTCTCGTGCATCCAACTGGTTTAAAGGTCTATTCTCTTTGTGGTACATGCATGCACATAACTACCATTGATGTAGAGTCTCCAGGTGATTTGATGTGCATTCCACATAAGGCATGGTGTCAAGTATATGATCCCTACACAAAAGAGCTGCCTGAGAACCACTCTTTGGAATATTTTTTTTTTTTAAGATTCCTTTGCTCTACATCTAGAATTTAGGAGATCAGAGTGCCTAACCAAGCAGTGGAACTACCACTGCTACTCTTTCATCAGCTTTGATCTGTGTCAATTTATGGGGGGAGGGGTGTCTGATGGGAAGCAAAATTTCAAATATGGGTGCAGTCTTGCAAAATGTTGAATATTTTGTAGCAAAGTAATAGGAAAGTAGTGAAGGGGCTTAAGATTTTTAAGCAAATCAAAAGAGGCAAGCAGGAGTAAAAATGTGTGTTTGGAAAACACAAATTGAAGAAATCATTACATTCATCACTGTGTTTTTCTCTGTTAAGAGTTTTTAGGTCTACAGTGTAACTCATTTTGAGTGCCCAGTCTAGAGCAAGGCTGCTGTCCTCTCCACTGGATACTGCAAAAGCAGCTATACAGGCAATCACAATTCTTGTGAGATACAGACATTTAGCAAAACTAGCAGGTGAATATACCCACACCCAGCAGTTGATTTCATGCAGGTGCCAGTCACGAAGTAAGTCAGGATGCACCAAGACATGCATTAAGGGTGGACTAAAATATTTATCAGACCTTAAGCTTTCTATTCTGTTTTGATATATTGTCCTTCCATGGCAAATGCAATTAATTGAGGGTAGGATTTTTGTAAAATAAAGTAATTGGTGGCTTTTTCAGGTAAAACCTGAGCCCAGTGTTCCTGTGTTTCAGAGACAAACACCAACAATCTTTGTTGTAACAGATTTCCTTTTTCTCTCACACACACACATGCAGGCAAGTGGGAGCCAATTAGAATTGTGATAGAAAAGCTTCTAAATCAGGGTTAATTTTATTGTGTCAGCAGACATTTCCCATTTTAAACCAAGTGATAATTTGGCCCTTTTGGAGCAGCTGTATGTGTGTATCATTTTGAGTTTTCCAAACCTGACTTCCTGTCTTGTGTTCTACTCTCCCCTATTTGAATGAAGAAGCAGAGTGACTGGAAAAAGGGATGAAGGGCTTAGAGAAAATTGGGGTGCATGGTTTGAGAGAATGAAGGGAGTACACAGTTACAAAGAGGGTTTGTGACAGGGGCTCAGCAGAACACTGGAAAAAAAATTACGAGGTTCATATGGATATGCTGTAGGTTTTCTTTCATGGGGAAAGAGGAAAAGGGAAACTTAGATGGTACTGATTTATTTTTTTGTAAGGAAATTGAGCTGGAAAGAATCACATATGGTAATAGTCCTCAGAGCCCTCTGATCTAGCTGCTGTCTGAAAGATTTTTTCACTGAAAAATGTACACTGGGATAAGACAAAATCAAATGCTATCAAATTTTCTTAATTTTTTTTCAGTCAAATTCTCCTCTAATTCAAAAACATCAGAATATTTTCTTGTCTACTGAACTTTCTTTTCTACTCTTTATCACTTGTCACTTTTTAAAACGTGTAACTAAAAAACTAAACTCAATTTTATGTTTGAACAAATTGCAGATTTTAATCTTTTTTTCTGCTTGCCAAGGGAAATTTTAAATTAAAATTCCTTCTCCTCCTCTGATTAAATTCACGACTTAGACCTCTCCTTCTGCAGCATAGCTTCCATTTCTATGTGAATCTTTCACAATTCAAATCATTAAGGAGCAAAACGTTTCTATTTCAGTGTCATTACTGTAATGAAACACCAAATACATGCTGTTGGGATGGTCCCTCTATCAGAGACTGCACAGAAACTCATCTTTGCAGGTGCTGAAACAGAAACATATTTCAAAGCCTCCATTTTCCATCTGACCCTGCACCTCATGGATTCTTAGCAAGACAAAACTGCAAGAAGAGTTACCTGCAGTATGAATCACAAAACCCACGATGGGCCTTATCAGTTGCCAAAACACTTGGTTTGTTATCAATAGACACTGGCAGAGGCCAAAGGGCTCCTCTGGCTGTGGGGATGCAGATGCTGAGATGCGGCTGGGGAACAGGACCAGACAATGGCAGAGATGGGGAGGGAACTGCAAACAGGGAGAGCTGAATTACCAAAATACTTATCACCTGCTACTCCATCTCCTTTTGCAGGACTGCTGTGCTGTGGGACAAGCTTAATCCAAGCAAAGCAAGAAGTAAGGAGGAAAAACATTTGCAGCTTCTGACTTATCTAAATCATGATTTCAAGAATGCATGTAGATATGAACTACAGCACTTCCACAAATGTATTTCAAGTTGTAACTCCCCTATGTAAAGTATTGGTGCAGTACCTCCTCGAATTGAGGACTGAAATCCTTTTATACATATTATTGTGATGTCTTTAATAATCCAAATGAAGGGGTAGCTTTATTGTAGACTGGTTTTGAGAATCTTTTTTTACAACATGAATCCCTATCATACACCTGCAGAAGGATCAGTAAAAACTACTCTTTTGTAGATGCAAGTGCAGTGTAGAAGGATTTGTTTCTAGATATCCCTTAGGACTATATTTTGCTTTCAGTGCTTTGATTTAGCAAACCCAGAAAATTTCCAGAAATGAAACTTTACTTAGTGGAGAGCTTTTCATTAGCTAGCCTGTGTTACACACACCCACTGAGGTAACATTGGCTATTTTTAAAAAGAATATTTAATTTTAAATAAGGTTTGGAAGGCAGCACATCAGAAAAAACCTCAGAAGTACCTTGACACTGCCAGAAATTTGTTGACAGGTTGTGGATTTCTTTTTTTTAGTAATTTCTCTCTTTAGTTTTAATACGAAGAATACTTTTCATGAAAAGACATGATTGATCTCTATCTTGGAATTCATATGCTTCACTCAATTATGCTGTATTTGAATATAGCTTGTCATTTATGACAACACAGTTATTTTTTTTCTTAGAAATGAATAAAATGACAAGAAAATCATTAGTGTGTGGGTAGAAGACCAGAAAATAGTAGAAGTTGTTGCAAAATTCTGATCTAGAATTTTGTGCCTCGCCCTGAAGATTATTTCGCAGAGAGTTTTAACAATTCTTTTCATCACCTGCAAAGTTTTTCATTAAAAAATGGTGAAATGTTTCTTCTGCTTTTTGGAGTTCATTTTTGCATCTACATGTTGTAAAGAGAGAAGTCTCCATCCTCCCCAGGTCTTAACTGCAGCAGACTGAGCCTGCCAAGATCTGCTCACACTGTATCTAACCAGTAAGCCAACTTCCCACTGCTTGGAGGAAGGGATAAATCCTGTTAAGCCATAGTGAGCATTTCAGGTCACTGTTGTCTTACATCCATACTATCTCTTCTTTCTATGCTTTTCTTATTCTGACATTTCAGACAGCTCAAAACCAGCAGGTTTTTGGGTTTGCAGGCCAGTGGCAGTGCCATGACTGACTGTGCTGGGAAGTGGGTCAAACTCATGAAGCAGCTTCACAAACATTAAGACATTTGGCCAAAGTAGCTCTCAGAAAGTGTATCTAGAGTTTTAAGTTTTGAAACTTAGAAATTGAGTTATTTTGCTTTTTAATTGTCCAGAATTGAACTTCTCCATGTGTAGATGGGATATACCTATTCTGCTGTGAATCAGTGTAGAGGGGAAGAATTCAGACATAAATAATCTGTCAGCCCAGCTGCCTGGTATGAATTCAGACAAATATGTTTAACCAAACGTGGATGCTTCAGAGGGTGTTCTTGTGGTTACTCCAACTGCTTTCATTATACTTTTATATTAACAGTGTGTCTGCTCACCATGTGTAATAAAACAATTTCTGAGGCTCAGCCTCAGAACATGGGGCTCATTCACTGTCTTGGATAATAGCGTTGCTTGTTTGCACTGTTCTTATTGAACTTTCTAAATATATGTCATTTTCCTTTTCATTCTAGAAGTGATTGTACATTACAGCAATTACAGACAAACCCTTCCAGACAGTTTGAAGACCAAAACTTTCTTTGTGTGGAGGTCCAAAGGCAATTATTGGCATTACAGTTTAAGAGAAGCATTCCATCTCCCTGATGCAACAGCAGTAGCTTTCTGTGGCATGTTAAATAAAGCAATTTGCCCTGTAGGAGACTAATGCATGCAGAGTCATGATGAAAAAAAAAAAAAGAAAACCAAACAGCTGCACTGAAAGAAATAGAAACCTCCTCTTCAGAAAGATACAAAACTTATTCTGGCACTGTTTTAACCGAAAGACACCAAGGAATCTTTAACCTTTGCCTTAAGCTCCTTGACATTTCATATATTGCTTGAAGACTGAGATTCTGTAAAGACACAGGCGTGCTAATTATCAGTCAAATAGTTGCTTTTTAACCAAAAATAGTTGATAAAAATGGAATATGACAGTGCTTTCATAACATATGCCAGAATATAGAAGTCAGTTCAAGCCAATTTTTTGTTCTCATAGTAGTTTCCATTTGCAGAAAATAAGGAAATTAATAGACTTGAGCTAGAAGTACTAAGACTTGACTTCTAAAGTCATATTTTTTTATTTTGGGAAGTCTAAAATGTTAGGGAAACAATAAAACCAAAATTATTCACTCTCTTCAAATATGCAATTGACAATGTTTAATTAATTAAATTATTTGCCTGACATAACTGTGAATTTTCTGCCTAGTTTAGTAAGTTGTGTGAGGGGATGATCAAATACTCTCAGACCTTAACACCTTAGAAAAAGGATATAACTTCAGCAAAACCAGTAGACATTTTCCTATCATTTTGAGTTCCTCAGAAACACTAGGGGCTTGATCCTAAAACATTATTATCTGTTCACCCTAAATGTATTTATATCAGCTGAGAATTAGTCTGGAATAACAATCGTCAGAAGATAAAGAGGACACAATTATTAAAACAATAAATGCGTAGCAAGTAATTGTCAGGTGAGAGTAAGAACAAACATGTCTACAGGATAATGTATGTGATTAAAATAAATGTATTGCATATTACAGCAGCTCATTGGCATCTACAAATGGAGTTGTAACTTTTTTTTCCAGAAAAATTTCAGGTCGAGAGGATAGAAATGCTTTGAAGAGAAAGGAAAGAAATTGCTTTAACAGCTCTATTTTAATAATGAAATGCAATAGCAGCGGATTTCACTACCAATCACACAGACTGTTCTTTTGAATGGTGAATGTGATGAGGTTTTCAAAATAGAGAATATTAATATTTCTGAGATGGAGCCAGGTTTACTAAGACAGGCTCAGAACATGAGGAAATTTCCCATTTTTAAGAACAAATTAAGCCACGTAACTTTCCCTGCTGTTAGAATGAATTATAGTCTAGCAATTTGATGGAAAGGCTGGAAAATTGGATTCTTAAAAAGGAAGGAAAGATAGAAAAGTTTGGCCAGCACGCGTCTTTGAATCACCAAGTGATAAGGCAAACGGCAGCCCTTCCATAATCTTCAGCATGCAAAAACATGGGCTTGCTTATACTGTACTGATGCTCTCAAATGCACTTTTTAAAATGTGAATTCATTTAAGGATGGTTAGTTAAAGGTCACCATTAATCTGGGGTTTCATGTGTTGTATGTGCTGTGGAAGGACTCAGTTTGTGTTGACAGTCTGAGCCCTGCATGGAGCATGATTATACATGGCATCAGCTGACTGGAAACCCTATCACACCAGTTGCAAAGCCAAATTAAGCTGATTAAAGTGAACACTGATGAAGTACTCTCCCCCTGGTCACCGAGAGCTGCATCAGGAACATTTTTCATCATCTGGCGCTCAGCTTTTTGTGTATGGTCTGGGTTTAGATATAATGGTGACTCTTCAGAAAGCAAAAGAGGGTATTCAAAGAAAATGTTTTTCTGAAGTCAGAAGAAACAGCCTGGCTATTGTTTATTCTCTGACCACACAAATAACTTGTGGCAATTACATCTTTTTAAAGTGTAGCTCTGTCTCACATACATTTGAACAGATCTGTAATAGCAAATAAAAAGCAACAAAAAATCCCAACAGAATATCAGCTTTCATTTGGAGTTGAGAGGAATTATAACATTGTATAATAAAGTGATCAGATCAGTGAAGGGCAACTTTCTCATTGTATGTGTCAGCACAAGCTGCTTGCCCCACAGTCCTGTGAGTCGGGTAAGGACCTTTCAGAGCACTGCATCTCTCTGTACACATCACTTCCATGGCAGGGGACTGGAACTGGATGGTCTTTAAAGGTCCCTTCCAAACCAAACCATTCTATAACTCCACCACTAATACAGAGCTTTCATGTTCAGAACTGTGTAAATGTATCAGATCACACCCTCAAAAGCAGCTTGTTTGAAGAATGTAACAGAAAAAAGGAAGGAAAATCACTATCAGACAACTTCCACCAAAGAAAGCAACCTTGCCTTTTTTCCATCCTGGACATTTTCAAAAATGGAATGAGCTGAAATACATGGGGGCTGGGAGCATTTTGGAATGTAATTAAAATAGGTCAGGAGGAAAATAAAGCCTTAGCTTCTTCAACAAATGATCACAATTAATCAACAAGAATGCAAGCCGACTCTTTAATGAATGTGTTGGAATTATCCTCCTTTCTGGGGGCAGGCTCTCAGATGTTAACAGAACAGCTTGCAATGTTTGTGGCTTTGCTGCCATGAGAAAGAGTTGCGGGATCCCACCGTCTGCGGTTTAACGTGATCCATCAGCTGATCGCTTGTTCCGCTGCGAGGCAGATCACTGACACCATTGCGATTTCATCCGCTGCCTCAAAGCCAATTTCCCTGCGTATAAACGCTTCATTCAGAGCACAGAAAAAATACATTAGCGAAACAATATAGCATACTGTACAACAAGGATTTTCCTGCACTGTAACTCTACAGCTCACCAGGCAAAAAACACTTCTTTTTATTCTAGTTCCCCAGGGTGCTACATGGAGACACCAATCCTGAGACGGATTAACTGTGGCGCTTTCATCAAGAGGAACTTGTCTTCACTCTGACTTTGGAATAGAAAGGACGTGCTATTACCCTTCAACTTTGAAAGAGAAAAGCTTTCTACCTGCATTCCTCGCTCACTCCCAATGTTTAGCTAGTAGGGATTAGAATTTGCTAGATATAGGATAAGCCCCTTTCAAAATACTCACATAAAAAAAGATGGAGAGAGCTCTCAGATATCTTTACTGGATGTTCGTGTTAGAAACAGGTAAATTGAAGTTAAAGTATGAGCAGAATATTAATTATCCACATGAAATAAATGAGAGTAGTCAGGGAAAAAAGGCTTTTTTTTTGTTTGTTTCTCTCTGTTGCTTTTACATAAGATTTGCTATTTGCTATTCAAAACCAACCTTTTCCCTATTCCATGGGTAATTTTGGGAACCTGACTTGTTCCATACCATAGAGCATAAAGTCCTGGCAGCAAGTGTTTAATATGTCCTCAGTATTGAGGTGTCTGTAAGGTATTTCACACCTAGCCTCAAAGTGTGCAGAAAGACTAAATCACTATGGATCTCAGGCCAACAACCCAGCCAGACCCAGGTTGGTTTTTGTCACTGGCTTCAAAGGAGGCTGAAAAGACTCAATATTGGGTGAGGAGGTCTGGTATCACATGATGACTTTATAATTATTTTATAACTATAATTATCTCAGATATGAGAGGGGGAGCAAAGCTCCTTCTGTGTTTGAATTGGATTTCATTTAAACCCGTTTTAAACCCTGCAATAATTTTAGCTGATTTCACTGCCACTGCACAAGTCTGTAATACAAAACATCACCCACAGCTTCCTGGCCATGGGCAGGGTCAAACAAAGCCCAGTTTTCTCCCTGAGCTTTCAGAGATGCCTAACCAGTCACAGAAACTGGCAGTGAAATAAGTATCTAGTCTGATTTGGGAGAGGATATTCTTTATGACCGATGTCCAGCAATATTGTTTCTGGAACATGTGCCTCCAGTTTTAGATAAAACAGACAATTTAGTAGGGCAGCAGTGTGCAGAGGACAATCTGACACTGGCTTTGCCTGTGGTAAATTACCTCATGGTACTCCTGCCACAGGTCACAGCTCATCCCTCATGGGAAGGACAGCCACTCACTGTGGGGAGAGCTGTCCCACTCCATGGTGGCTTGCAGACTGATGGTCCATGTTGGCACAAAAATGCTCTTCACACACCACCAGCTCTTCTCAGATTCTAATGGCAGACCAAATACCTCAAACACTACAAGAGAGCCAAACTAATGCATTTTATCAATGTCCCAAGTCTTGCAAAGGAAAAAAAAGAGGCTGAGTCTGGAAATACTGAATGATACTGGTCAGTGGGAGAACCTTCACTGTTTTTAGTAATCCCCATTATTTCTAGTGGGAAACACATCTGGTAGGGAACAGCAGTCAGAGACCTAATGCTTCCCCACATTTCCTGTGCTGCCCACCCTGCTACTGGTGAAAGTGCTTGTGCTGCTCTGCCGAGGAAGGGGATTAGGGTAGCTGACCTAGCAGAGGAAGTAGTCCCATGGGATAAGGGTGTTGTCTCACCCCTGTATACGAGCCAGGCTGACCTTCCCCTTGCCTGCTTGGCTGGAGGAGTACCTCCATGCATTGGTGACAGTGGAAGCGGGAAATGCTCATAGAGGAAAGAAAGAGAAGTCAGGAGGCAATTGCTTTCCCAAGTGTTGGTTTAAAGGCTTATCAAATGTCAGCTTCAGTCCCATGAGTGTATCTCCAGTGCTACCAAGCACTCAGGGCAGAGGCTGTTGACTCACTCATCTCTCTGTCCTGCAGCTGCCCAGGCACAGCTCTGTGCCTGCACGGCGAACCGCGTCAGGGAATCGATCTGGCTGGAAAAAAGTATGTTAAAACACCCTCCAGAAAGCAGCATGTTTTTCTTTCCAGCCCGAATCGCTTCTCCCATCTGGCCGGACGCACAGCTGCACAAACAGCTGCGCAGCGCGGCAGGGAGCGGGCAGTGCGGGGCTGGCGCAGGCGGCACCGCCGGCGAAGGAAGGGAAGCTGCGCCGGGGCTGGTGGCACCGAGCACAGGGCTTCCCCAGCCCAGGGGACATTCGGCTGCCCCGCTCTCCTCCCGCACCGAGCTGTAACGCTGCAGTGAGCGAGGATCGCGGCAGCACCCGGGCTGTCCCGGGCAGCGGATGGCTGCTCTGACCCGAGGACAAGTGGGGTCATTCGGTTGGTTTGCTCCTCTGGTCTCCTTCTGGCAGACAGGTGAAGAGAGAAGGATGCTCATACTGGGCAACAGCCAGGAGATATATGTCCTGTTTCAGGTCTGGAATGGCAGGAGAATCCTGCTGAAAGATCCAGCTTAAACCTGAGGTGTATTTGAAGTTGTATTGAATAGATAATCATTGTTGAATTTGAATAGATAATCATATCCAGATTTTGTTCCTTCAGGGAAATTAAAAAAGGCTGGGATCATTAATAACTTTCACATCCCAAGTGCTTGTGACCTTTGTACATTCTGATGCCACTGGATGAAGGCTGAGGTTTTTCTCAACAACCAGAGGAGAAGATGGTCAAGTGCTGAGTCATTTGTACAAATACACTAGGAATACAGAGCAGATGCTCAAGTAACTCATCACTAGCTTAACTCAGTATTTGAAACTGGACTAAGCCAAACCAAAGCTGGAGGAATAACTTAGACTGCAATAACTGTAGGCAGACTGACACAGTGCTGTCAATGTAAAGCTCTGGAAGGTCAGTCAGCAAGGATTCCTTCATGTAAAGATCATGAAATACTGCTTATGAAGCTTAAAGCTTTAATTGCATCGTAGTCCCTAATATTTCTTGTGAGGGCTCAAAATAAATGAAGGCTGATATTTCCATACCTTCTATCAATAGCAATAGTTAGTTTTAAAAAAGACTCAAGGTACAATCAGCAGAGCTGGCCAGCCTGTTAGTCAGGCAAAGAAAATAGTTCTGCTTTCAGTTTTCAGGTGCAAAGTGCTTGAACTTATCTTTGTGACAAACCTTTTCTTCTGTGAATCTTCCTTCATATGGAAGGGTTAAAGTCTCTACAGAGTTATATTTGTTTTACTTGAGAAGTACAAATTCCGTCCCCAAAGATACACTAATGTATTCCATGTAAAAGCTACACTCCAAGAGTGAACATCCCACATGATCTGACTATTGCCATAAGATTCCTGATGGCACCCTGTAACCAGAATTGCTGGGTGGTTTTGTATCACCATTATCTTTGGGTAATTATACAGCATCACAAGAATACAGGGACCAGCTCAAGCTGTGTAGTGGATTGGAAAAATGTTCATAGAGAACAGAAGGTTCATCTTCATACAACTCAACTGGTACTGCAGTTAAACATTAAACAAAGATGAACTTGTCTGCTGGCATGCTCTGTGATGGGTGCTGCTGGAACCAATCACAATACCCAATGTCAGATTCAAATTCATTAATGCTGCATTTTTTTCTTTTTTAGAGAATGTCTTTCTATTTCTGGCCAAGTGTTTTTACTGCAAATACAATAACTAAAACTAAAACAAGTGACTCAAACAGATTTTTAGATAATGTGCATAGGTTTGTGCATATGTGTATGTATGGATACCCTAAAAATAGTAGTTTATTTTTTTCTGCATCCGCAGTTTTTTCCCATGCAGTGTATAGCAGACAATACTTTTTTAGTGATTCTGAATAGTCAGCTCTGAGTAGCAGTTTTATATGGTAAGAGTTTGCATTCAAACAGGCATGGAGTAAAATGCCACATTTTCTGTGCAATGGAATTTTTCTGTCTTTGGCCATCTCATTGAAGCTCTCCCCAATTTAATGAGAAATACATTTGAATAAATGATGAGCTAATTTGTATGGATTCAGTTTCTGTTTAACAGAAATATTTCTTTGCCTTGTATCATTACTATTATTAAAAATTTAGATTCTGGTACCATATAGAGAATGTAATGAAAAAGAAACAACACACAGAAATAACTTTTTATTTGTATTACAGTTCTGGGTCTTTATTAGCTGCATCAGAGGAGAAAATGTTAGATTGCCTCCAATTGCCAAGAACAGTGTATTAGAGTAAATATACAAGTTATCCCACTGTTTGAGTATGTTCCCAAACAGTCATTTCTCTGACACATAACTGTGGATCATTAACGTTTTGCTCCTGTTGATTTGTAGAAAACTATTTTATTTGATCTGTGCTGACACAACACTTTTATAACAAATAAAGAATGTTTGCTTTAAAAGCTTAAATTCTACAACTCATTTCTTAAGTGGGCTATTTTCAAGGGATTGTAAACAACTTAGAGAAACAAATTCTTTGAAAAATCATTCATTCATTCATTCTTCCACTTATCCAAGACAGCAAACTCTAAATTAAACATTTTTAAAATTAATATACTTAGAAGTTTGATAGCAGGCAAAAACCTGTGTGCAGCATTAAAAAATCAATTTACTAAAATGTACAACAAAAAGTAAATAAGCATTTCTTTACTTTCTTGTAATTCACAATACACAGTTTCTCACTATATAGCTTTTGCAAGACTGTACTTTGGTTATTTTTTGTCTAGGAATTCAGGATGCATAAATGTTGCAATAACAAAGCGGAAATCCTTGGAGCCCATTTATCTATTGAAAAGAAGTCTACACATCTTAAAATATGGAAATAGCAAAGTATCAAGGGGAACTTGTTTACTTTCTCTACTGGAGACTTCATTGAACTAAGGCTAAAGATTCAAGAATAAACCCGGTCTTTCAAATGCACAGGTGCTTAACTGGAATCTTTCGTTTTGCAACAGCAGAACCAAGATGAGAATCTGGCCCTGGAGCCGCAGGAATGCCATATGATATCTGAATGGTAATTTTCTCTGTATGTGCCACAATAAAGCCTCAGACTTGACCTTTGGCTTTGTTGTCACCAAGTATTATCATATGTATAATTTGACCTTTCTTAGTTGTATGAATGCTTGGCCTTGAACTCCATCTAACCTTCTAGAAGCTGTAAAGATAATTTCTATACATTTGCAATAAGGCCCCTGATTTGACCTGTGACTCAAATGAACAATAACTTCTTAATATTCCCATTTCTCCTAAGACTATTTGCCGTAATAGTATAATAATAAGGCAATAAAATGTCCTTCAGAGTGAACTCATGTTATTCTAAATTTTGACGGTCTGTACTTTAGACCACTCACAGTTCATTACATTTCTGTGTTGTCAAAAGATGATATCAAGGCATCAAAAGTTTCTAGCCTTTAAATCAAAATGAATGAAAGGACAAAAGTGTCATTATTTAACTTTGTCTATAGCCAGACAAAACTAAAGACAATAATAAGCTTAATTTAGGAACAGTGAAACAAAAGAATATTTTAGCCCTAGCAGAGGACCATTAATAATCTTGCAATTTCTATTTAGCAGAAAAGGAAGAAATATTTTAAAAAATTCAGTTCTGACCTTTGAGAAAAACAAAATTGTGCATTCCATCATTATGCAACAAAACGGTAAATAATCCAACATCATGGTGTTCTTCAACAAAATACAGTAATTGTGATTTTTTTTCAGAAAAAAAATTAATCTTTGTTAATGTTGGTACACAAGAAAAATGCAAGCTATTAGAAGTGTACAAAGGAGTTGTGACTATATTGAAAATGTATTCAGCCTGATGACATCCAGTGTGTGATACAGAAGCACCTATTTCAGCTGTGTGAGGCTGCAAGCTCACCTTTCCAACAGCATAGTTTGTTTTCAGCACCTATGGTGGTATTTCACACCACATTTTGCTTGGAGTATAATGCTAATGAGTAATCATATTTGGTGATCTGGCCCAGTACAGAAGTTTTCACTTTTCATGCAGCTGTACCCAAAACTTAAATACATTTAAACACTGCCTACATATAAAAGGCTCTGATTTGAAACTCAGTAACTCAGGAACTTGGTCCTGTACAAGTAGAACACAGAATATGTATAGGTAGATATCAGACTCATGGGTAAGGTAAATACAAGAGCCAACATAGGGTGATTAAAATCAGTAGAGTAAAGAGCAGCTGCCTGCCATTGCTCAGGTTTCACTGGTATCAAGGCAGAGATGAGTTTTGGAGAGCATGAAGTGACTTTGGCAAGGTCAGCTGCAGCTGGAATATTTATGGAGAGGGATGTGCAGCAATGCACCTGCACTTGCTTTAGTGCCATGACCTGGATCTGAAATCCTTACAGTGTCTTCTTTTTTAGCCACCCAGAAAACCCATCCCTACATATAATTTGTAGAAGACATTCCATGCAGTCCTTAAGATTTTTCTTGTTTCCTTTCTTTCATTGAAACTGTACTTCTTGGAAATTTGCATGGCTTTCACTTTCTAAGGCTGTTCAAGCCTGGGTTCTTTTGTGAAAATGAATCTTTTCTCCTTAGAGATGAAGTGTCCATGTAACTGGTAGTAGTGCTATGACATGATCAATGTGACTCTCCTCCTTATACAAATTGCTCCTTCTGAGCTATCTGTCTTGCTATCACAGTTTTCTTCCCCACTGCAAAGGCTGGTGACAAGACTAGCTGAGACACATCACTCAAGATTAATCAGAAGCTTCAGAGTACGGAGAACAATGCAGGAGATAAAGACCAAATTATTAGTAGAATATGCAGACTGAGAAGTGATTCAAAACCCTTATGCTGCTCTTTTTTTGCTTTCAAGTGGAGGGTTTATATATTCTGGTCTTGGTGGCAAGGGCCAGCCTCCATGGTCACTTGAAACTCAGCTGCCACAGACAGAATGGAGGGTTGAAAACTAAGTGATGAAGGTGCCTGCAGCTAGACAGATCTCTCCCTAAACAGAAAGTGTTTCTTTGGCAACAAGTAAATACTTTGGGTTCTTTAAGATTAGAGCGATATAGTATGGTTGGCCAAAAATAACAGAACATTCAGAAAAGCTTGGCTCCAGAGTGTATCTCTATCTTGAATAAGCAGATTAAGAATCACTTATTTTAAACTGTTTTCCCAACAAGAGTGAGCCTGAATGTTTGGCGTGCTGCACTTGCACTGGTCAAGAGATACTAAAAGCACAAAACCTCAAAGATTGAAGCTTTTAAAGTCATGTTCTGTCAGCTCAGATTTTCCAGAAAAATGTAAATTTGACGCTGCTCTCTGATCCAAGTGTTGAGGCTTCCACTAACATAATGAGTCCTTCCAGGAATATCCAACACCCTTTTCTTCCCACTTACAATTCTCTCACATTTTCCAAGGGACTCTGCCTCTCACAGTGTCCGAGGGAAGGGCAGCTGAGGCAGCTCACTGACATGGTGGGATCTGGTGAAACAGGGATCATGCTGGAGCATGGGACACAATCCTTCTGCTCTTCCCACCAAGCCTCAGAGGTCCTGTCTCCTTGCAGAAGGACTCAGGTAAAGGACACTGCTGAGCTCAGCTCCTCTCCCTCCTCCCACATATTATCACTGTGACAAAAGCAGTGTATCCCAAGTGTCCAGCCTCAGAAAATTGTTTTTCAGGCAGTAAAACACTGCTGGCTGCTAACCCCAGTAGCGGTGGGCAGTGAGAGATCGTGCTGGCTGCATTTTCTCTCCCACACTGCACTGCCAGATGCATCCCAACAGTACTGCTAGAGCGAAGGGCTCAGCTACCTTACACTCACCCTTCAGAACGGTGGAGCAAAAGCATCTCTTGGGGCTCAGGTACAACGGAAAAAGAGAGCTAAAAAGAGTTAAACCAGGAGACAAAAGATGGTGAGAGCCCTAAGGGATGGAATGGAGCTGGCAGTTTGTTTCAGGCAACAGGCAGATAACCAGTCAGCTGGCCGGAGAAACAGCACTGCCATGGAAGGTGACAGAGGCAAGCAGGAGCTGAGCTTCTGTGGCTTTTGGGCCTCACACTGGCTCTCTGCTGAGGGAGAGCAGCTTCCTTGGCTGTCAGACCATTGGAAAAATTCTGTTTTCTACTCTGCTGTTGTAGGGATGCAATCAAAGCTCTAGTTCTTTGCTTGAGAAATTTCTGCTCCATTTCCCACTCTGGAATGTTCCTTTTGCTCTAGAAGCCCTTTTTTATGTTCACAACCCAGCAATATTAATAGCTCCCTCACAGGCATAAAGGCTCTTCATTTTGCTTTAAGGAGAAATGAGTGTAAAAGCATTTATTACTACTGGTAATGTAGCTAATATTATTTTACTAATAACTTGTTATTATTTGATGCTGTCACTGAAAGGCAAATAGCTTTCAAAACAGAATTTGCACCAGCCCCTACAGATTTTTATGGGGAGCTTGGCATCTATCTGACCCCAACATTGTTATAATCCTCCACTAATATTAATGAAAACAATACACAGCACTTAGAACATGAAAGAGGCAATTTTTATTTTTATTTAACCTAAAGTTAAAAAAGGAGAGGGGAATGGAAGGTTAAGGGGAGGAGGAATGGGAAGGGAAATGAAAAGAAGAAGGGGAAGAAAAACAAGAAAAAAAGAGACAGGAAAAGGGAAAAAAGGAAAAAAAGGGAAAAAAGGGAAAAGAAGTAAAAGTTAGGCGGAGACAGCTCCAAAGTCCAAACTCGACCTCTCCTCCCACTCCCCGCAAACTGCTTTCTTATGCACTGGATTATGAAGTTTTCAAGGCTGGATTAGAGACTGCTATAAAACAGTTTGCCTGACACGGAACCACATTTAAATTAGCAATGCCATAAACGGCACTGCGAGGGAGGGAGGGCCTGCTCGTGATTCAAGGATATCGTCTTTTGTATAATTTTTCCAGCATCATAAATTTCTGCCCGAAGTTCCTACCAGAACAGCAATGCTCCAAAATATATTGAATAGGTGTCTTTCATAAAATGTTATACATGGAACAGAATTACACTTTGTGGATCACATTTATTTAAGATTAGCATAATTTATATATATGAACCTCAACAGCATGTTATAAACACATAGGTTTTTAGACGTAATATTTTACCTTTCTGAGACCTTTGTGCTTAGCTGGAGAGTGTTTACTGTGGCTGAGGTATTTTTTCTAAACAGGGAGGCAGATTATTTAAAACCTTTGGAATGGAAAACCCACAGTTTGTCCACCTCAAACAATCTCTTCTCTCCCCCAGTTGTCACAGCAACAACTTCAGCATTTGAAAGGAATCTACTCCAATAATCTAAGCCTCTGATCTTTGACAGGCTTATAATGAAGGAACAGTTTGTTAATGCTGACATAAACATTTTGAAAACTTAAAGGTACAATTATTCAGTGTTGTTTAGGAAGTGAGCACTACATGGTCAAGAGAACAGCACTCTTCAAAAATATTTACTCATGCAATTTCCTAGTGAGAAAAACAACTGCTGACTGTACAGCTGAACTGAGATTCCAGCCCTGTGGTTTGAGCAACAAGAATTTTTCTTTGTCTCCTGCCCATTTATAGTTCATTTTTTCTCTCTTACAATCCCACGATGATCTTTCGGATAACTCCAGGATATATCAGCCCAATCCCTTTATTTCAAAAGATAAAACTTTAAAACCCAGGCTGAATCAGACCCAATTCCAAGTGCATCTCCTGACTATGCTGCTTGTAATAAAAAGTCAGAACTGCTTCTCAGCCAGCCAGCTGCGATGGAAGTTGTTTGCCTGTTTAGCAAACAAAACTGTTATTTTTGCTGGGAGGATGGCAGAAAGCTGACACGATGACAAAGTTCCCCAGGCTGTGCTCAGCAAAGAAGTCCCTGTGTTTTCCAGGCACAGCAAAAGGCAGAGCAGACGAACTCGGGGCTGCACTTTGGAGTCCAAGCTGCAGTGGCTCTGGGGAGACCATCACTCTCGGAGCAATTTCCTACAGTAGCGCCAGGGCTCCAGTGGTCCTCGGGGGTGACATCCATCATCCTGCATGCTGCACTCTATCAAGTGGGGCTCCGAGAAAGGGTCAAGTGGTCCACTGCCATGCTGTTTGAGCTCATCAGAGACATATTTAATTTAATTAAGGTTGTCAGCACTATTGATTTTGGCAGTTTCAATTACCGTGCTGTTATGGCTTCTGGATCTACTGATCTGTGATGAGCCCTATCAGCACTGGCACACATTGAGGAAAAAGCCCTTTGTCTCCTTTAAAACCTGACACATCCTGCCATAGGCCATAACTTATTGCTTTTATCCAGCCCAGCTCCTCTTCTGTTCCTCATAATTAATTTCTCATTAGACAGCTCTTTATTGTTTAATTTGTGCAGTTTATAATCAAATTGGGCACATTAATTGTAGTTGAATTTAAGGCTAATGAAAAATAAAGGTTTTCAATAACTTACTCTTCAATTATTTCAGACAAGATAAAATAAAACACTTTAAGAGTTGTCAGCTTTTTAAATTATAAATTAGGTTGTTTAAAGAGCATGGGCATTTAGGAAGCAGTTATCACACATTTAGTAATTATAAATCCTATGCTCCAATACAATTATTAGGATATATTTACAATTCCTCTTAGTTTTTTTCCACCCTGTTGTTAGTTAACTGCATAACATCTAATTGTTGGTGGTTAAAAATAGCATAATCTGAAGTCTCTGGGTTTGATTCCTCTTCTTCCACAGACCAAGCTGTAAATCAGCATGTCTGAGGAAGTCCTTATCCTTAACACTGGAACAGGAGAGGTGTCTGGAAGAGGAGAGATGTCTGGGTAAGAGGAAGAGGACCACGTTTGGTAGAGATTTTATAAAATTCTGATCATTCTTCTAGGTAGCATTGTAGGATTCAGTCCCTTGCCTTCGAGAAAATGGTAATATATGATTTACATTAGGACCAGGACATCAGATGGCCAAAATCAGTAAAGTCCTCTGGAGGTAGAATACAATTTGTCCCACGATGTGCATAATCTTCATGTTAGCAATGGGAAAACGAAGGCAGAGAAGCAGCTTATTTGAAAGGGCACATGGGAGGTGAGGCCAGCCTGCTAGTCGGGATTTTTGTTTTGTTTTTGTATTCTTATTTTTCAGTTAACAGTGAACAGGGAGGGCCGAGGAGCATGGGAAAGAAGATGGGATAAAAAAATTCAGGTAGTACCCTCCTTCTTCCTTGCCAAGATAAAAATCAGGAAGATTGAGTTTCCTTCTTTGCTCAATGGCTGCACTCTATGCACAGCATTTTAGGGGTGAGAAAGAAAAGCAAAGGGAAGAAAGGTGAGTTTCTTGTCACTGCTGAGGGGAAAGTTGGGGTGCTGTAGGTCCCTAGTATGGACGTGAGGAGATGATGGGAGAATTTGATTCTTTGTGTGTTCTAAGACCTCTCCTTGGCCAGATTTGCAGAGTCCTAGAGCCCAGCATGACTCACAGGGTTAAAATATATTCTGGGCAGGTGCCCAGGGCACCCAGGGCAAGGATCCCTGGTCACAGGGTGTGTATGGGGGCTGTGTGTGAGCTGCTCCCCATTCCCTGCCCAAACAACCACATAGTCACTCCTGCTTCTGCCCAGTGAGCCCTAAAACTGTGCCTGATGGTGCATCTGCATCGAGGAAAGATGGGGCAGAGCTGAAAACATGTCCAGCAGCTACAGACCAGAAAATGCATAAACTGAAATACTGTAGAGAAAATGGTCAAATCTACTGCTGCAGAAGTGCAAGGCTGCTGTTTGCCAACCGCTTGATACTTGGTCTTTTTATTTAAAAAAAAAAAATTCACCCATGTCCTCACAAGATCTGTTTACTAACCAAATCCTGTATATAAAAGAAGACAATGTCAGAGATTTTCTTTGTGTATCCCAGTTCAAACTGAGGTTATTTTTTTTTTCAGCAAAGTATCTTTGGCCAAAATTCCTTGGTGGGGACTGTGCCCTTGTGGATTTGTAGGAATCTTCTAATTTACATATTGCTTCCTGTCTGGAATGAAGAGCAGGTTGCTATTGCTAAATATTTCAGCATCATGTAAATTCCCTAGTTCAAAATTATTTGGAACAGAAGGAGGAGATATTGTTTCCCAAAATACTCCCAAACACTTAACATCAATCACAAAATGAATATGACAATCTTCACCTGCCCAGCTTTTTGGAAGGGAAAGAGAGTATACTTTCCTTCAATAAGAGCATAAGAAATGCTGGATGTAGGAAATTTGTCACTAGCATATGCAGCTGGGGAACAAGAGAGCTGGGGAATTAGGGAGAAAGGGAATCAAGGAGCCACTCTGCACTCCCCCAGTGCTGAGTGCAAGGGCAGGAAGGGAAATCAGTGCACTGGTGGGAGAAGAGGGCTGCTGGAAACTCAGAGTCTGATAAGTGGGAACAGCAGGGGAAAAACAGGTCAGCAAACCTTGAGTAATGTGTGATGGAAAGGCAACACACAATTTGTCCTCAGCCCTGCTCAATATGACCCATCCAGAGAAAGCAGGGGTGCAGCTGGTGGGCACCACAGGCACAGGTTACACTTTGGGGCTGCTTGAAGTTACTCTCCTCCAGCAACTCAGTATGCACAACTCACTACTGAGATGGTGAACCTGCTGCTCTTTTGCTCTTTCTTTTCTTATTCTTTCTGGATATACTTGTTTCCAAAAACGCTGGCCTAAGGTCTGCACTCTTTCTAGGAACTGGTATCATCCAAGTAGACAAGAGCAAAAGATCTGTGCAGTTTGTCATCACCCCTTGGCAGCAGTTCAGCTGCTTTTGTGCTGTGTCACCCACAGGACAATCAGATCCCCTAATTCCTGGCTGGCATTTAAGTAGAACCATCAGACCTGGTTGCATGTCCAGGGAGCAGGCATCTGGACCCTATAAATATATTTCTCTTTTAATTTAAAAATAGCAGAAAGATTTTTAAAAGGAAATTTATATTAAAAATATTAATAATAATTGTTCCCAGGCAAAGTCACTTTCAGCCAAGTTTCAGCTGCGAGGAAACTTTTATTAAGCAAGAAATGAACTCATGAAAAGAGAGGTATATAATGGAGCCAGTGAGAGACTGCAGCAGCACTGCTAACAGGTGCCATTGTTACAGCAGTGACAGGGTGAGCAAGATTTCTAAAGACACAATAGTCAGGGCTGTGCCCACCCATGCAGCTAAAGATCTACCAGGATTTCTGTTATGAACCTCTATTTGCAGGGTCTTGATACTTTAGCCATAAAAGTGCACTGCAGGCTGAGAGTGGGAAAATAGAGACACAGCACTCCAGGGCAGTTGGAACAAAAAATAATAAAATCCATCGAGGTGTTTTGAAGGATCTCTTTGGGTTTTTGTAATTAAAAAAAAAAAAAACAAAAAACATGCTTCTTTTGCAGTTAAATTTGGCAGATTATCGGTCAATAGCATTAACTGGGGAGGGTTTTTTTCAGTTTGTTGCATTTTAATTTAGAGCCCTTAAAATGCCTGTGGCATTTTTTAAGCTTAAAAAAATCTTATAGCTCAATTAAGGGATAACAGAAATAAACCAGGATTACCTGTGTGTAATTACACAAAGTTAAATCCAAGAAAACAATATACTACCACAACTCTCTTGGGTAATTTGAGCAGTCTCCCTAGGATCTCCAGAGGCAAAAAAAGGGAAGGTTGTCTCAGCTCATACCTGAGCATTTACTGCAATATAGCAAAAGTCTCTGAAGTCCAAAAGATCACAGAAGTAGATGGAAAGACCTCTCTTTTTTCTTGCTATACCTTTTAATACCCTTAAAGGATATGTTACAGAACTGAGCAAACTCTGTACTGGGACACAAATTAGATACAATATTCAACTCTCAAACTTATTGCTCTTGACCATTCTGCTCCCACTGTCTTCGTCATGCCCACTAATACCATACTGCAGTCCAGTCTGAGCTTAACTACGTACACTTGGCAAGAAATAATTCAAATCAGCTAAATGTACCCATATCTGAAGGCAGAAACTATTATTTGGCACTTCCTAGGAAGAGTACATATTTTCTGTGTATGTCAAATTAATCCTCAAACTGCTTTAAGATGTAAAGACAACTTCACTGTAATTATTTGAAAATCTCAAAGTCAACCTGTCCCATTCCTGAGGAACAGGAATGTACAGCAGAAGAGTTAGCTGGGCAGCAAAACAGCTTTTTTTCTTACCATATTCTGGGTGGGACTACCTAAACTCAAGGCATGTTTTGACTACCAATACCTGCAGCCACAGTGACACACTAGCTGGGTTTAACTCTCTGTGTTTGGACCGTGTATAGCTGGATGAAATTCAATCTGTTTGGATTTAAACTTTTTAATCCTGAATCATTTACCCAAGCTTCAGTATTTACCGAGTAAATGCATATATGAACGATACACAAGGATAAAGTGACCCACACCTTGACTGCTTAAGAAAATTGACCATAAAACCAGTGCAAATGGCTTTCTTCCACCAAAAACTTCCAAAGGGAATAGATTGACTCCACCTGCAATTATATTAATTTCATCATAATCATCCAACCTGGATTTAAACATGGGTATGTGAATAGCAGCACAGTATATATGTATACAGTATATATGTAGCACTGGTATATGCCATGTCAGTAACTCAAAACATATGTCATATGTTTCTTAAAAGCAGCCAGGTAGAGTGTAGCTATTCCCTTATCAGTGCCAGAGTTCCCTACCTGGACCAAGTCTACATATTTATTGGTGTTAGACATGGAGTGGTCCTGCACTCAGCTGTGTTTGGTTAAACTCGGTACAAACAGTGCCTTTCAATCCTGAGGTCCTTCACCAGCCTGGTGATAAGGCATCCATTCCTCAGTATATTATAGCAGTATATAATAGCCTGTGAGCTGGGTTAATTTACACCAGCTGAACCAGTCCTGCACAGACTGGGCAGACACAACACCAAGACCCTTGGAGGCTCCTTGTGTGTTACAGAAATCCCTGGCCTCTCCTTCAGAGCAACCTTTCCACCCTCACCACCGTGGAGACTGTACAAAGCATCTGAAGCTTGGGCCCTAACCTATTCTCTTTGAACTTTTCAAATTTATTTTCCTATACCTGAAAAATTTTCTTATAAAACTAACACGACCACCAGAATAAAAATGAGCAGTGACTCTTAGCTTTGTGTTTTGGACTCTGTTCGACAAGACATGTTCTGTGCACTAGGAGAGGGAATGCACAAGGAGCACCAAAGGCAAGGGTTTGGAAACTGAATGCATACACTACCTCTGTTCATCAGGGGCAAAAATCTATTTTCAGACCAGGGAGTGCAAATGTGTATTTATTTTATTTTGCTGCTTACTTTTAAGATACTTATTGTCATTTCCCTGGCAGCAGGGTGTTGGAGAGGATGAGATTGCAAATCAGAGGAATGACCCTTTCCATTCCATCTGCCCTTATTTAGAAGCAATGGCCTTAATTTTTTTTTTTAATAGAAAAAACCCCCTCTTTATTCTTTCCTTCAGGCAAGTTCACTGAGTCCACTGTATTTCAACGGGAGCTAAAGACATGGTTCTACTTACCCTCCCCCAAAAGGTCTCTATTAATTGTTTTCAAATGTTGGCAGCCATGTGAAACCCTGCCTAGCAAGTCTGGCTCCTTATATGATTTTTATTAAAATTCACTTTGCACACAAGGCACATGAGATTTATGGCTGAAACTAATAGGTTGGTTCTCACTAAGACATAAATCCATAGGCTGTTTATTGAGGCTCATGGACATTGAGAACGCAGGTAATTGTTACTGTGAGTGTTCAGCTTAAAAATAGTCAGTTATGTCTCTAAGGATATTTGTTTAACTAAGCACACCATATAAGCTCCTGAAAAATTACTTTATCTGTGATGGTGAATGGAAGGACTGTGCAGGGTAAGTTCTGTATCTCATCTGTACATTTAATTTCACTTATAACACTTTTCAGATTTTCCTTTTACATGGTGTCTTATACTATAAAGAGCAAATGCAAAAAGAATCCCATTCATTTTATTTCCATGCCTGTTTTAGCCATTTTCAGTTTATATGTCAGAATTTCTTCTTTCTTGCTACTAAGCTTACAAACTCCAGCTGAGGTTTTGCCAGTCCAATTCCTCTTGGCTTTCTCATGATCACAGCCTGCCACATGAGTATCATTCTGAGGCAACACACAAGGTGGAGCAGAGCCTGGACTGATCTTTTTCTCTTGGGGTCAGACCACATTGCCATGTGCCACCCACTGCCAGCTAGGCTGGCTGGTGAGCCAGCTGTACTCTGGAAGCCATTTGGAGGTGTTGGCTCAGTCCTGTGCCCAAGCAAATAAGTCCTGCTTCTCAGCGTTGTGTTACCTTTCAGAAAGATGCAAACCTGTCTAAATGGCTTCCACCTCACATCTGTTTTGCAGCATCTCAGCTCACAGGGCAGGGAGAGGTAGCTCATGCCAGCTGAGTGGACCTTCCACTCTCAGTTGTGATGGCAATACAATATCAAAGAAAAGACATAGCCAATCTTCCTGCACAAGCCCAAAACAGGTTTCTAATAGCATCTGAGATCATGCAGGGCATTTTTCAGACCTCACACAGTTCCCATGTTATATCTGCTAGCTTTGTGTGACTGTCTTGAGAATCCTAGGACATCTCACATTGCCCTTGACATTTTATCTATACAGAGTACACCTCGGTGAAATATACCAGATGCTTCTAAAACAAAAATAAGAATCACACGAATGGCCTGGGTTGGAAGGAATATCACATAGTTTCAACCACCCTGATGTGGGCAGGGACAACTTTCACTGGACCAGGTTTCTCAGAGCCCAGTCCAACTTGGCCTTGAACACTTCCAGGCATGGGGCATCCACAGTCTCCCTGAACAAACTTTTTCAGTGTCTCCCTATTGTCACAGTGAAGAATCTCTTAATATCTAATCTAAACCTGCTGTCTTTCAGTTTGAATTAATTTCCCCTTGTTCTGTCACTGCATGCACATGTGAAAAGTCCCTCTCCATCTTTCTTGTAGGTTTCCTTCAGGCACTGAAAGGCTGCAATTAGGACACCACAAAACCTTCCCTTCTCCAGCCTGAAAAATCCCAATTCTCCCAGGCTTTCCTCTCAGGAGAGGTGTTCCATCCCTCTATTCAGCTTGGTGGCCTCCTCTGGACTTGCTCCAAGAGGTCGATGTCCTTCCTATGGTGAGAACCCCAGAGCTGGATGCAAGGCTCAAGGTGAGCTATTGCTTTCCTATCACTTTTACCACAGAGAACTTCTGGTATCAGATTTATTTATTATTGTGGTCGTATCAAAACCAACCCAAACAGGTGAATATTCCACTGAATGTTGCACACACATATGAGAAGGTTCACACACCAAGGTTATCTACTGAATTTTCAAGGAGTGTTTATACTATGCATAAGTGTCATATAAGTGTCATATAAAAAGTGTAGACACATCAGTCTTATTTAGGGTTCAAAATTCTGACTGATGGAGTTTAGCAGCTTGGCACACTGCTATACCATTACAGACATACTGCTTTAGCAATCCAAGCTGCCACCTCTCAAAACATTTGCTTTGAGGTAGACTTTTGCCTCTTTTGCAACATGTTACCAAAACCAAAGCAAACCAGCCCTACAAAATAAGGATAAAAGGGTGGAATAGTGCCTACAATGCAGCTGCCTATATTTTTAAGTTGATACCTCATTCATTTTAAAATGGTATGTAAATACTGAAACCCCCCAGACAGCCAAAGAAATACCTAAAATTCCATAAATTCTTTAGCAGATGAAGAATTAGCACGAGTATAGACCTCAACATTTTGCAGGAGCTTAGGTGTCTTTATGGCAATGGTGTTTACCCTGAGTTTTTCATAAATCCTGGTAGTGGTGTTTAAACACAGAAAAAGACATTTTTGTAACACTTGCTTTCTTTCCCACCCCCAGTTTTTCCTTCTTGACAAGCAGCTTCTCCTTTGCTCCTTTCCACAGCATTTGCTTAGTAGCCTATCAGTTATCTAAATCTGTTAGGTTGTTGCTTGCTGATGAAGTCTCAAGGCTCTTGTCTGATCTAGCGACTAGGTCAGCAAGGCTGAGTGTCCTGGGGACTCAGGGAACTGTATGGAGGTGACCTCTGACACTCATCAAAGGCTCCACAGCACTGTTTGGCTCCTATCAGTTTAATCAGCTGGCTCGTTGCTGCTCCTCTGCCATTCATGACATGATTCTGTCCCTCGGCGCAGCTTTTCAGAGCACACAGCCCTGCTCCTCGCTGCTCCCTCACACTGAGCTTGGCTCCTGCCAGCAGCATCATGCAATGTGCCATTCATTCTCGGCATGACTCGCATTTTACAGGAAACTTCCTTCACGCTGAAAGGGAGGGCAACAAGTAGGAAGCTTTCTTTTATTTCAGACACACGGAGGTCAGTATTATTCCTGAATCTTTTCTGGCAGTTCAAGGTGATGCTTAAACTGTAAAGTCCATGTTGGTTATGTGCTTTCGAAGAATTAGAGGTATTAAAAAAAAAAATTCAAACCAACCCTAAAACTAGAAACTAAATAACATTTCCATAAAAATATGATGAAAAACACATATAAACTGCTACAGAAATCTGTCTGCTCTTATCTAGTGAAAATAAGAAAAAGAAAAAAAGTCTGAAAATATTACTTTATTAAAAAAATTTAAGACTCTATAAAATATTTTTTCGATTTTCTTCTGAAGTATACAAGACAAAGATTTATAAATAGTTAAAGAAGCTGCCCCAGGTACCTTGCTGTTCCCTGGTCAACTTCACATATTGGGAACACATACTCCATGTTACTTGATGCAGAGGGTGTAAACCTGGCTCCGTCTCTTCTTCATGGCTGCACCTGGGCTTGCCAGTGAAGGACATCAAACACCAAAGCAAGGAAGGCAGAACAAAAATTTAAAATTTGTCGGCACCAACACTTAAAATCTACTGGAGGTTTTGTAGGAAAGTTTCTCCCCTGTGATTTTTCAACTAGATTACAACAGAAAGACAGTCACATATCATGGGTTGTTCCAGCTGTAAATCTTCTTCCCAAAACTATCAGAAACTCAAGACTGATTGAGAAATGAGGCTACCCAGGAACACCTCAGAGTTCTGATGAAGCAGTTCGATCTCCTGTGAGATAAGGGACAAGTATGGTGTTCTTCTGTGTCTCACCTATGCAAGTGAAGGACAACTTGGAAACAGAGTGACATTCCAAATTAATATAGATTAGCAAGAGGTCACTGAAACCATCGTTCCTTCAGACACAGAGAGGTATCCCACAGTATATCACAAAACTATCCACAACACAATGAACTCCAAGAAATGCCAGCAGGGCTCAGACACCTTGTCTGCAGTGAAAAGATCATAGTATAATGCTCTGTGGACATTGACACAACAGCATGAATGTGTTTAATTGGTGCAATATCAACTCAGCTAAAGCAATGTAAGTTATGCTGACAATACTTCTCTGTGCAAAGAAATGCTTAAGTAGTCTTATGTGAATGCATTTTTTTGCAACACAAGAGAGGTAGAAGATTATATAAATTACAGCAGTTAATAGCCTTTTGATTCATTGCTGAATCTCACAAAAACAGAGAGTCTGAAGTGATTCCTGAGGTGGATAAATTCTGTTGTGTAATGTGAGGATCAGTCTTGTAATCCTTGCTAAATCAACAATTCTTTGCTCCCATTGAACTCAAAACCTGTCCTGGGAGAACAGAAAGAAAAGTAGTCTTTCACTATAGAAAGCAAAACTATTTCCAAATATTTATTACTTTTTTTCCTGTAAATGTTATTCATCAAGAAACCTTCATTTTCTGTAATACATTTCAGAGCTTTTTCTTTTAGCCCTATTCTTTGCTATTCACTCTAAATTCTGAAGCGGCAAGTTAGACTAGCAATCTCATTAGCAATTGAATTTGTCTGTCTAGTCTGATATGCCTGGCAATGACCTGTTAGTATTAACTATTAAGTTTCCTTCTGTTTACTGAACACTCTTAGCCACCCAAGCTTCACAAAATACACTGATTAAAGTGCATGGATATATGTTTCCTTTAATAACTGAGATAAAGTGTATAGAAGACATAGTAAGAAGAGTTACTTCACATTTTTATGCTGATGCTTTAGCAAACTTTCAAGTTGCAAAATATACACCATTGCAATGAAGATAACAAGAAGGTTAAGTTGTATTTCTAAGGTGTCAGCTCTTCAGCTGTTGTTTATGAAGCATCACATCAGAGGAAGCATTGCCTCTTGGTGTGTAAAATAAGTGAGGCTTTTTTCTGCCTTCTCATTCCTTTTGCTGAGATGGTGAGATTTCTGCAATTAACGTGTATTTAGTGCTATTTGTCAGGATACATCAACATCACTATTACCCAGAAAGCAACTGTAATTATATATTTGGGAAACTGAAGCACAAAACTGAAGCATCAAGTCAATAGTAGAGCCAAAATATGATCGAACATCTATCATGTTCCAGATTTTATCTCCAAACTCTGGTTCACCCTACCTTAAGAAAAGAAGGAACACTTTATTTCTGACAAATATTTTAACACAGATTGAGCCAATTCACTGTGATCATAAGTGAATTCCACAAAAGCTCTCTTAAAACCCCTTTTATTTTCCATATTGCTCTCCCAGGAGTATCTGGGTGGAGAGTCCCTGGCTTTGTGCACCTGCAATGCCATGGCAATGAATGGGGTTCCTCTCAAGCACAGCCTTAGAGCTGTGCAGAGCAGGTTTGGAGAAAAGCAGGGATGTGCAGGGAACAGAGAGAAAAACAACAACACAAAAGAAAGCAAGTATTCAGCTTTGGGCATTTGCCCCATTTTTCCACTAACATGTAAGTAAAGGACTGGAAGTCCATTCTATGTCACCTTGTCCAGTTTTAGTGTGCCTTTAAAAAGGCAGCTAGAAATCTGTTACCTCATCTACCTCTTTTACTGAGGAATAAAAGGTTCCTCCACCAGCACAACAGTCAGGCCTCACCTTTGTTTATTCAGTTAATCATCACCAAAAAGTTACATGATACAAGTATACACACCTCTGTGACTATCATATGCTACACAAAAAGAAATACTATAATTTAATAGCTCAATTAAAATAATAAGCAAATATTTTAGATCTACCATCCATAGTTAACCTTTCTAATGAAATATGCATTTCAATGGATCTTCTACAAATTTTTAGACTCTTAAAAAAGAGGAAGGGGGTTTTAAAATTAAAATGGAGCCATACAGCCTGCATGGAAATCAGAAGCAAATTAATGCTCTAGAAGATCTCCCAGAATCACAAGTACAACTTTTAAGGGTTGGCTGCTAGTTCATCCAAAGACAGGAGAATGGCAAATATTAGTGTTTATTTCTGTTTACTGTCCAACTAAAGATTCTGGGACTAAAACGAGATAGTATGGACAGGTGATTTTATTAATGTAAGGGTAAGACACTGATGATGGTGTCAATAATGTGATGCAAATATCCACATAAGTCAGTGGCCCTGAGGCTACAGAGGTAATGCCTCCTAAAAGAAAGCTTGCTTGTAGCATGGCAGGGTCACTGTTACAGCAACAGTGCTGTGAAGGAGATCTTCTTTAAAACAATTAAGAAATGGCATGCTGAATAGGGAGAAATAGATTTATTTGGCACTTTTCTTTGGATGCTGCATTAGCTATTATTTAGCTAAACCTTGGCCTCATGCTCAGATAAAGGAAACAGATCTGTGAAAGTAGCTTCAAGGGTTGTCTGGTTCGAAATGACACAGAGACACTAATCCTGTCTTTAGGCATTTGCCTACAGCAATTCCATGCTTGGGCTGTTAGGAGAAATGGGAAACACGTAGCTATACCTGGAACATTCTTTGTTCAAGCAGGCACAGCTGGAGTTGGGAAGCTAAGGCAGAGATTCAGTGTCCTCCATCACAAGCCTTCCTTCATTCATCCAGCTGGAGAGTTCCCAAGGGGAAATCCTCCTGGTCACCGCCTAAAAGCAGTGCCAAACTTGACTTGGAGGTCCCTTCCAACCTAATGTAGTGTATTATTCACAAATAGGTATGCAGACAAGTTCCATCAATCATAGGCTAGAAAGGGAATCAGTCTTGTTTCACAGAGACTCTGTGGCATTTGCTATGCTGGCACTATTTTGGAGTAAACATCAGCAATGCCAACTAACAACTGTGGCATTGCTGACTGGGACATGGAGGAAGAAAGTGGAGAGAGAATAAGAGAATGTTAAAGTCATCTAATTAAATTTCTAATCCAGGTTTACATAATTAAGCAACAATGACTACGGGAAGGGCATTTCCTGGCAGTTAATGACCGGCTGGAGGATTTGAGGGCTTGAGGTAAAGCCAAGTGTTCTTAACACTGTCAGTCATTAATTGCCAGGAAATGCCCAACTCAGGAGGTTATTACTGCTGTTATAAACCAAGAATAGAAAAATATAAAGAAAAAAGACAGTAATTACCTTTTTAAAGTGTTGAGAGCTGAGCACTGAACTGCCTGTCGCTATAGAGACAGAGTTTTATTTATAGCATCAGTCCTTTGCTAGTGTTTAAAGACTGCCTCAGTACCCAGAGGAGGGCAGGAGTTAGTTCTCAGGGCTCCATTAGGTATATAATTGGTAATTCAGAACATCAGCACTGTGCCACGGGCCACATAACATCTGCAGACATCAAGAGTATCACAAAACTTTACAACGCTGATTACAAAATACTGGCAGCCACTCAAAACATTTTATAGTTACACATACCTTCAGAAAGCATTTCCAGTAGTTCCTGCTTTGATCTGCAGAGTGTGTGTCTCTAAATAGGATCCTTGTAATGTCACATTGTGCTGTTTCCTAGAAATTAAGTACTTAGGGACCAGATCTTTAAAACTGATTAATGCCACAGGTCTGTGTAGCCAGACTATGATCACTAACTGATTTTACAGTTGTGTAACTACTGATTTCATTGGAACAGCTCCTGATTTACACCAGTTAGTATAAAGGTTGAATTCAACGCACAGTGGGTAACAAATGCAAAGCCCAAAACCTTCTTCTTTCTAGCCTCTGAAAGAAGTGATGCAATAGCTGATTCCTACTGCAGCTAGAAGGGTTATTTTGCTCCTTTCAGTGCTCATTTCTCAAAAGATTTTGTTGCTTTTTATGTCATATGGTATCTGAAGTGTGACCAATGTTTCAATGAACACAGCCTTCCAAATGAATTGCTCGAAAACTTAATTTCTACCATTTACTTAATTTAGAACAATAATTAAAAAACAAAAAAAAACCAAAACAAAACAAAAAAACCCCTCAAATAAAGGACTTAGGGACATAAATCAGAATGGAAGCAGGACTGAGGTGCCTGACAACAAAGTTGCAATCAAGAAAAATTGCTCCATTTTTCCATTCTGCAAAGTTCACTGATTATCAGATTTATAAATTCTCACTCTGTGCAGACACAGGGCCTGATCTCCTAGACATTCTCAGAATAAATGAATCCGACATCAATAGAATAATTTCATTTTAAAACAAAGTTAGATGAGGGTAGATACTCCCACCTCTCTTCTCCTTCACCCTGGGCAGCAGTCTAGTAGTATGAGTACTCAGCCAGGAACACAAGTACTATACAACATCAAACACCGAACCTAAGTCTCTCTAATCCCTGCTGAGTGCCCAAACCATTATTAGAGGGTGAGGATTCCTTTTGTGCTTGATTTCCAGCCCCATTAATCTTGCATCCTTTACTGACTGCAGCAGAGATCAACAGAGGGGTACTTGTGTTTCTTTATTTGGCAGCATTTCAAAACAGGAGCCTGGGCCTTCTGAACCAAAACAAGCTCTTATCTCAGGACTGATTTTTCAAATGTGGATCTTTAATCACCTCTCTATAAATGCAAGCTCAGAATTTTACGCTTAGTAAAATTAATATACTCAGCACACTATTTACGCTTCAGAGAACGGTGAAAGTAGCACTTCCCTCTTCTCTCCTTTCCCTCACCTCATAATTTTCCTTTAGTCTTCCACCCATTCAGAGATTGAGCCACACAACCGGCTGTAGGTGGGTGTGGCCTTGCTTTGCCTTTCTGTGAGATGCTGTCCAGGAGCTTTATTAGTCCCAGCCCTGTACCATGCTGGTGTGTGTGAGTGTGTCCTGGACTGATGTGAGTCAAATAACGTCAGACAGAAAGCATCTTCAGCCTGGTGACTAAAAAGTAGGAGCTGCCCAGCTGCCCAGAGAGACTTGACAGGCAGGTTACATGCTGAGTACATCCTGGGCACCAAACATAAAATTTAGAGGCTACAAAGTCTTCATTAGGTTTAGGTTTTAATAGACACCGGTAAAATCTTCCATACTTTTCTGAGCACTCCTCAACCTATTTAAGATAGATGCTGCAGCATCTTCATTGTAAGCTGTACTCCCCCATAAGACAGGCAGTTTTACCTAATTCCTGAATTTACCACCTTAGCCATGAAAAATTAATAATTTTACTCAGCGCTGGCATTTCTTCTACCCTGGTGCATGAGCCCGTGATGTACTGGATGATTTACCAGGACACACACGTGCCACAGCCAGTGCAAGGACACAGCAGAGACCTCATCCATGTGCAGTGATGAGGAAAGCTTGGGGATGGGATTCTGCTTTGAGCATGATGCTGTGGCTTCTCTCCTGCCAGACACAGCTGACTGGCAGATGTGGCCAATCAACCACATCTTGTACAAGAAGTGGTGGAGTAGTGAAGAGGGTGTGGTGCTGCCCTGGGAATGCATAGGACACAGATCTAGGTGGGGAAGAGGGGGAGGTGAAGATAGAGGCATTGGCTTTGTCCCAGGAGAATCAGCATTTCTGCACTTGCAGGAGGGGAGAAAGAAAGGGTGATTTTTTTTCCTTAGGTCAATGTAAACTCATGGCCTTTGGGTCACAGTGTCAGGTTTTACTTTTTCATTATTAAATAATAATTTCCAGATTTCTCGATGAAGTGTAATCTATATATACTTTTCTCTCTTTTTTTTTCCGTACAGAAAATCTTTAATATCATCATTACACAGCATGATTTTACCTCCAGTGCAAGTGGTATACTTCCCTCTTGACTAGAAAAGATCTATCCTATATCTAAATACAAAAAAAAGCTTCAGTGCAGAACACTTTCCTAGCTGTTAATTTGACTGTTTTATTCTGGATTCTTTCACTGTCCCCTTCTTCAGTGATTCATAAAATACAAGAAATGAAATTTAGCTAAAATACTGGAATAGAGTCATATTCTTGCAAACACTGCTACACAATTTTCTTTGTAGGTGTACTCAGGAACACAGTATTTCTGTAGAATTCATTGCTTGTAAGAATGAGAACTACCCAGGTTTTATACCTCTTTAGGTAAATTTAGCCCCCCTGCCTAGATTGGAGAAGCAAACATACTCTTTACTTTCAAGGAAGGTGATAAGGCTTACACAAAAGACTAAGTAAAGCTTTTAAGGAGTCTTGAAACAAAAGATACTTATGTAGAGAAACAACCAGAAAGTTGTAATTGAGCTCTTCCTTGCTTTACAGGCTTAGGGATTGGCAGCACATGGCTCCTTTGCATTCTAGCTTTGAACGTGGAAGCATTTAGATACCTGCTGGAGTTCACTCACTATGACCCAGATTTACTACAAACCTTGGAGATTATTACAGAGCCTCTATTTTTCTAGTAAATATTCTAAAAGTGACAAATTGTAAGAAAATTAAAATATCAGTTTAGGAAATTGGGATTGCTCTGTTTATAACACTTTTCTTATTTGATGGCATAGTTCATAGGGGGAACAATAATCAAACATTGTAAAATGGGATTAATTTAGGGTCTACTATATACAGCTAGAGCACATTATCCCATAGTCTAAGGGTCAGCATGTTTCTTAACATTTATAATAAACATTATTATTTCATACCTAACTGAATGCCCATCATCAACTTTTCAAGCAAAGGTAATCCTGGTAACAATCTTAACTGCCCAGAGCAGCAGACAGTATCCTCAAGTGTGGTCCAATAGCTAAAATTATGGTTTTTCTCTTAAGTCATGATAAGCTGATTACTTATAAAAGGAAGAACATCTCTGGAAGAGTTTAAGGCCAGGCTGGATGGGACTTTGAGCAGCTTGGTGCAATTGAACGTCTCCATGGCAGGAGATTTAGAACCAGATGACCCTGTAGGTCCCTTCTGACCCAAACCATTCCATGATTCCATGATTCAACTTTCATGCAAATTCTTATGCTAATGAGCTTGCTCATTGACAAATTTCTACACATCTGAGTCCCTAAATACAGTGATTACAGGCAGAGTAAATGCAGATATATCAGTGGATATTGTAGCCTGTATGTTATCAGCTGCAAAGCTGGAATGTCACAGCCACGCTAGGCTGGTTGCATATGCAGGACTTGAAAGACCTCTGAGCCCTGAAGCAGCAGGAAAAGATAAATATTAGAGTCAAAGGAAAGATAAAATTTCTATTTCATAAATTTTTCAGTGTATTCCCTTCATGACTGTCCAGAAAAGCCCACAAATTAAAAAAAAAGGCAAAAATAAAATCATTTAGAAAATTTATTATGGTCACAAGATAAAAATAAATAATTTTATTCTTTTTTACTTTGACTAGTCAGATATATTTTATATATACTAACTAAAAGAGAAATAAAATATTTTCACTATAAAATCATTAGGTATCTTCACTCAAGAACTGTTGAAATTGTCCATTTCAGTATTTTCAAACTTTCATAATTTCATTTTCTCAAAACAAAGATTAATTTAAACAGTTTTTTGTAAGTTTCACTTTGGCAAATATTTTATATATTAATGTGAATTAGCATTTTAATTTAAACTAAGTAAGTACACCCCCCCCCCACCAAAAAAAGGGGTTTTTTTGATGTAACTTTTTTTGAAGAGGAAATACTTTTATGTTGAATACAAATTTTTTCATATCTTTGGCCTTTTACAATTATAAAAAAGGGTATACATTTTTAATTAAATGTCTTTCCACCAAAGTGAACCCTTCTCTGTAAAACTTATGCTTGAGTCCAAAACACCTAAAGTATTTGCCAAAATCATACATTTTAATGAAAATAATCATGTTGTGAAAAAGACATCTTCTATTTGAAAACAAAAATTAAAAATGCTTTCTAAAAGATTACCAAATGATGGATCAAAAATAAATTAAAAAATAGGAATGGTATTGATGTTTGCATGTGCATGATGAAAGAGCAGATGCAAAAGTTTCTATCTGGAATTCTTAATGTACTTTGGGGTGAGCATTAAGTCACCAGTTGATTGTTACACAACAGGGAGCCAACACACAAATAACAGAGTGAGAGAATGGATATCTGTTATTTTCTGAGAGCATAATGTACAGATATTAAAAAGCCAATACTCTGACTCTAAACTGGATTTTCCTGATATTTAGGTCTCTCTATAATTCATTTACAGGGAAGTACCATCACAAAATGGACAGGATTGGTAACTTGGACTGAAAACTATCTACAAGATCAGGACACACAGCCATTCCTCAAGCTTAATAAAAACTTAAAGAAGTTGCTGACTGGAAGTATAAGAAATTATTTTGATGCTGAAGTACAAGTATGGTTAATCCAAAGACCACTGAAAGAATGCAGTGGGCTTTGGAATCCAACTTCAAAACCCAAATGGAGCCCACGTTACTTCTTGCACATCTCACATTCTGTTCAACAGGTCACTTCACTAAGTTGTGTCTTGTGTTGTTCAAGACTGAGCAAGGCTCATGTTTGACAGCAGCAAAGGGTGTGATGGAGCTCAGCAAAATTGTCAGAGCTTTCCTCAAAGGTGAATGCATTACTCTTGCTTGTGATGGGCTCTCCCATGATACAACACAGCTTCTCCCTCACAGTCTCACTGCTGTTCTCTACCCCTTGCTGCTGGATCTCTGCTTCATGTCTCCACCCACAAGTTCAATAGCTTTGGAAGGGAACTCCCAGCTGAAAAAGAAGAATTTGGAAGTGTGCTCTTTTTGCCTGGAGAGCAGGAAAGTGCACTCAGGGCCAAAATATTGTCTAACATGATGCATCAAACAGAAACTGGATAAGAATTGCTCATGTTCGTATTTAATTGTAAACATCCAGAGGTTGTAAACATGTAAACATGCAGAGGTTATTGTAACATTAAAAAAAAGGTGACTCTTTAAGTTACATGATGAAATATAATGAAATTATAAATTGTAGTTAATGATTCACAAAAATTTCCTTACCAGATCACTTCTACCAGTATTTTTGGACACATTGGTAAATGAACAGTAACAGACAGCATTTTCCTGGTATGAATTAAAATTGTCTCAAAGAACAACTTCAATAAGAATTAAAGCCATATCTTCAGCACAAGTGGCTGGTTTTAATGACGTTTTCATCATTAAAACCAATCTACAACCCGATGTTGTCTGGTATGCTGAGTACCTGTTGAAATTTGTCCCTTCACACACAAACAAAAGAAACAGAGAACCCAACCAAGAAAAAAGCAAAAGAAAGTAGAAGTTGTACAGTGACTCCTGGTACCTCTCAACCCTGAATATTCTGTACAGACAGAAGAAAATCTGTTGCTTTTCTGAACTTTTCCTGTGGAGGTTTCTTACTACTAGATTCTGCAACTCTTGTATTAGTCAGGGTTTCCAAGCTGCAGGACACAGGTCCTTTAGAGGATATTGCTCACACAGCTGAACATTTCCTTCTGAGCTCATGTATGTGCAGGGCAGAGCCAAGAGAAGATGCCATTGCCAACACCAAAGCAACCCTAGCAGAGAGCAAAACTGAGGTGAAACTCATGAGGAAACACAGGCCACCATTCCAGCTGTGTAAAGCTGGTGGAAAAAAGCTCTGGTGCTAACACTGCTGGTCTCAATGTGGAGCATCCTCTTCCCTGGCCCTGGCAGGCCATTCCATGACTTTGCCCTTCCTTCCATTGTGCCAGCATGAGAGTTTGTACAGCTGAACAATGACTCAGTGTGGGGAACTGATCCAACTGAAAATTGATTTTTAAATTTTTTTTTCTTTTTTTTTTCTGGCAGTGTTACTCCTACCCTCTCTCAACTCTGGTTCACTGTGTGGCCACAAGAAAACTTGTTCCAGCAAAAGTAAAGGCTCAGCAAAAAGAAGCAAGTTCCACTGCATTGGAAGTGCTGGATTTTATTAAGTGAAAATGATCCTATGGAGCTCTAGAAGACTACTCCCAGCTACAAAACTAAATTGCTGTACAGTGCGTGGCAAGTTGCTCCAAGTCTCTCTCTTCTCAATTTCAGTCTATTTAGTCTATATGTTCTTCAAAGCAGAAATGTCTTGCTTATTATGTATTCACGTAATTAATTCCTAGTCTATGATGGGGAACTGCCATAATAAAAAGAAATAAAAATAATGATTTCTAAAGGAAAAAAAACAGTTTACTTTTAAGGGATTCATGTTAGCTAATGGAAGTGCAAACCAATAATCACCTCCTGCACTTCAGTCCTATACTGAAAACTGCAGAACATTTTATTCTGTTTATCAGGAAGATCAAATTTCTTTATGAAGTCAAGAAACTCCCGTGAAAGATATCTACCTAATAAAGGAATTTACATTATATATAAACTCTTTAAAGATAATATTATACTTGGCACTTGAAATGCTACAGGCTTTTTTTTCTTGTTCATAAGACAAAATAATCTAAACTTTATTTTCCTGCATTTTAGTTGTTTGGGCTATTGTCCTAGGTTACAATATAGATGTATTTATTATTCTATTGCCACAAGCTGTGGGCCATTAGCTGTTATCCCCTACTGTGACTCACCCCTGATAACTGTTAATGAGCCATCAAGAACCAACCGCATGAATCATGGAATTATCTCATCCTATTGTGAGATGCTCCGCCCAGGAGGGAGGAGCCAAGCATTCCCACCTGGATATAACCTGGCCTTGGAACTGCCCAAAGTAGCCCTGTCTACTGGATTCCCAGAGGACAAGAGCTACCACTGGACCTCCAGGTGGAGACCAGACCTTCTACAGGATCACTGCTTCAGCTGAACTACTTCACTTGGACTGCTACCACCCCCCTAACAGGGTGTCAGGTTGTATCTGACTGTCAGTGTTTTTCCTTGCATAATTGCACTTATTTTTTTAAATTTTCCTATTAAATGATAATCCTGACTTGCAATCTCCCACTGGTTTGTTTTCAAATTAATACAGCTGTCTGGGTATATTTAGTCATAAGATTACTAAAATGGTTCTTTGATGTTATCTGGGGGGAGGAAGAGGGAGATAAAATTTTCAGATTATTTTTATAACCTTTATATTAGTGTATCAGAACTGTGTGAATGATCATACCTGAGACAAGGAAGTTGTTTCACCCACAGAGAAGATTTAAGAAGGGGTTCCTGGGACCTACTGTGGATCCTCTTTGGCACTTCATCACCTTAGAGACTTCGATGGGGCTGTTAGTGCCCAAGGCTTCACTTATGCACCTTTTCCCCAGGTCTGTATTTCTGTTCCTCTTTGCCACAAACAGGACCTATGGAGAAACCTTGTGGTAGTTGTTGATATTCCCCTTGAAAATGCACAAAGTTGTCTATTCCAGATTTTTCTCCATACTTTTCTGGTTACTGGTGAACATTTCACAAAAGGGAGGATCTCTGCATATTAGCAGTGGTTGCCCTGGTGATAGAGACACAGTTCAGTCAGCATCCCTACCCTCACAACTACTGATGGAGATAAGCAGGGATGGCATTGGTAGGAAACAGCACTGTTAGGACAGGCTAAGGAGACATCACTATTCTCTCACTGATTTAAATTAATAGTAACAGCTCTGAGTGTGATGTAAATTCCACAAGTTATTCCTGTAGGCTATAGTTTTCATCCTATACTGAAGTGCTGATGCTTTTTAAAAATCATTTTTGCTTTGCTAGTGTCCCAGTAGGAGTTTAAGAAGTCAGTTGCAGCCAATTGTACTTTCTCCTTTCTCTCTAAAAGGGATAAAGCTTTCAAACTATTTGAATAAACTGTGATTACATCTTCATTTGTCAGTAATGGGATTACCACGCTGATAAAAGAGACTTCAGACAAACATACATGTTTAAGATTGGTGTAAACTACCCAAGAGGGTCGGGAAAATCCTTTGGGCTCCTTAAGGCCCATCCCTCCCTCTTTGAAAGCTGGCTGGCACCAAGAGTCCTGAATAGGCTGGGACCAGCTGACCATTCCCTGCTGGGGGTTGTGGCTGTTTTCCTGCGCACATGCTTACTGAACTGGAAAATACAATTATGCACATCCAAATTCACAGTTCCTTTTTTGGCTATAGCTTACAAGCTAAAGATTTTTCAAGTAATTGATTTTATCTCTAGATGAAGAAGATGTCATAAATCTCGGTCAGCTAATGATGATTAAGAGATAAAGGCAACCTGAGAAAAATACAAATGCTGTTGTTGCTAAATGCCAACGGACTCCATGGTGAGATAATCTTTTTAACATGGCGACCCATCCCACATACAAAATGTTTGCCCAAAGATCCATTTGTGAAAGAGAACAAATGGGAAATCTGAAAGCGACCAGGAAAGATATGAGTGAGAAATGAAACGCAGATTCAAATCCTGTTAGGGCTGAAGAAAAAGAAAGGCTGGAAAATAATCCTACTTTGAGTCTCTGTAATGAATTGCATATTATGATATGCAATTATGCTCAGGGGGATTCTAAACTCTGTAGAGAGCAAGCATAGGGATTAGTTAACTCTGTAGTTGTCTTCAACTTTATGAGGTCTTGATTCTGCCATCCATATACCTGTTCAGTGGGTTTTACTTGTATTGGCACCAGTGGGATTCCGTGTTCAGCTGAATGTACAGCCTGCAAAGCTGGGTGTTTATATTGGAAACTGAGAAATATAATTTGAGTATGTGGGTAAATCTAGTGGGAAATAACTTCACTGAATTACATCGGAATTACATATGCAAAACTCAGGGAAAAAAGAAAAAGTATGGTTTCGACAATTGCTATATATAACACACAGCTTTGAGTAACGAGCCAAAAAACATGATGTGGTAAAATTGAACAAAGATTTGGTGATGGCACTTTCCACATCTGACATATTTTCTTGACTACATTGTACTTCTTCGTGGGAATTCATCTAAATAGTCAAAATTTCCTACTACAATGAAGCAAAACTTCTGTTTTCGTGCTATTATGTTGCAGGATATAATATAACAAGTACCTGATTAAGTTGCAGTATTTAAAGAATATTTCATTCTGTGAAAAAGAAAGTCTGTGGTGAATTTTTTCTCTCAAAGTTTTGGAACATTTTGGAGAATGGATTTCCATTACTTTGATCACATTCAATAGAAGAATATATTTGTAGATTAAGAAACTAAATGTGTGAGAACTAAAGCTAGGTTTTGCTGATTAGGAAAAGACTATCTTGTTTCTAAAGGCTTTCAAAGATTGCACTAGATGTATGTATAAGAAACAAAAGAAGTTATTTGCCATAGTTAAAACCTTGTTGTTGCTAAACATTTTTCCTTTGTAATAAGTGAAGAGATTGACTTCGTATTTTAAGGAAAAACTGAGGTTTGATATTATGATGATTCCTGTGCTTATTATTCAGGAAATATAAAGCCATCATGCCAAGATGCAAGCAAAACTAAATAAATTAAAACTTTGTGACAAAGATAGCAGTATCTATCAAGACAGGATTCAACAGCCACCTAGAATAAATAATGAGGAGTATCGTGAGTAAAACAAATCTCTTCAGTCTCTCCTCAGGACTTCCTTAGTTGCCAGTCACCACTTTTCCTGTGATCCTGCCAGAAGCAGCAACTTTTGAGCCATTCAAGGTGTTCTGTTGCAATAAATGATGCTATGGAAGAAAAGAAGCACATGCAATACAAAGAGGGGGCTGAGCTGCCATCAGAGCTGATCATTAGCAGTGTAATAAAGTATATAATGCATGGGAGGAGAAGAAGAACTCAAAGGGAGAGAAAAATGCTCAGAATGTAATGCTAAACATATTTACAGTTATAAAGAAACCATCTGGGCAGACATGTGAACATGATGTAGGCACCAAGGAAGCCACAGATGAGAAGACTAGAGTCATGGGGTTCCTCTGGGTGATTTTGGAAAATGAAAAGGCAAAAATCCAGAGGAAGAAGAACAAAAAGGTTTTTTAAATGTGAAAGATTAAAAATTGAGGTCAAGAATGGTTTTCCAGAAAGGAAATGGAATTCTAGTTGGCATCCATCTCTATAGTGACAACTATAACATAGTAGTCATTATCTGTCACCAAAAAAAAGAGGAAACCTCTTAACATTCTGATGCTCATTAACAACTGGCAAGTGACAGGTTTTAATATATCATATTTAAATGAACACACAGACTAACAATAGATGAAAAATGACTGAGGATATTGGTGAAAGTAGCAGACAAAACCAGATTTTTGAGTGTTTGTCACAGTAAGGGTAGTAGAAAACCACCACATAAGAGGATGATGTTGCAGAATCAAAAAGTTGGGGAAAAGCAAAAGGGAGCTCAAGTGGTACAAAAAATAAACCACCTAATTAAAGAAAAAGAACAACATTGCAGGAGAGAGAGAAGAATAGAAAAGGATAGACAAGAAATTTAGTCATAACTGAAAGAAGTAGTGAGTCTGACAGATATGTAATAGAAGGATATTGTCAATGGCTCAGTAAGTAGAGAGACAAGCAAACAGTGAGTTGGCAGGGAAATTAATGAGAGAGTGTTCAACAATGCAACAAGCTAAGCCTTAAAATAAGGCAATATAGCTGTTGAAAGGATTGCCAGGCAACAGAAGCAGTGAACTAATGAGAGTCAGTAGGTAAATGAAGAAGAAAGGATTCTGGAACAGTGAAATTTAGAGCTCAAGAGTTTTCAAATTACACCAGAACTTTTGGGTGCCAGTAGTGATCCAAGGTCATGATGTGAATAGAGGGTGTCCTCCTTCCCCTAACCTTCTCACTCCTGTTGCCAGTACTGCCTAATGTCTGCCTTTGACTCTAAGAACTAAAATGTCAGATATCTCAAAGAGACCTCCTTTACTATTCAAGACATTCTTTTCCCCTTCCTCACCCCGTTTTTAATCTATTCTGTATCAAGAAAAGTCCAAAGGAAGGCTGTGTCTGATGTTCTTTGAATGCAGTAAATGCAAGCTCTAAACTCAAGACCCATCTGCCCAGTGTTCTTCCATTACCTACATGCCATTTATATAAATTTATATATTTATAGTTTCCCCCCTTCCTGTTGGACACTTCTTTTCCTGTTAACAATGGAACCATATCCTTCTGATTAGTTCAGCAATCACTTGTTGGACAGAGGATTAGCCAAGTTTGGAATTCAAGGCACTGTTAAATAGGAGTCATTAACCATAAATCATCATGGTGTCATGTTAGAAGAGACACCAAGAACACCAACTATAGACAGAAATTCTTTTATCTATCTGTGTGATGGCCTGAGTTTCATATATATTGAACACCCAGCAGCTTTTTAATAAATGTAATGACTTAAATATATTATTACAAACTGCCAAAACCACAAGGATTTTGGAAATTCTATCCTAAGGAGTAATCTAAGAGAGTTAAAAGTCTGAGACTCATGGTATCCAATTAGACTTATACTCCTATTTCCCTTGTGTACATTTAGAAATCCTATTCACAGAGACTTTGATAAAAAAATTGGTCCTGATTCTCAAATGTATTTCTAAGTTCTTTTGATTTCAAAGGGAGCTAAGCACAAAAATCTTTGGAGGATTATCTTACTGGTATATAAGAGCAGCCCAAGTCAAAGTTACTCCAGGCTTTACTGGAAAAACACAGACTTTAAAACCTGAGAGCTGATAAAACATCACAGCAAGTAGTAGCAGCATACTTTGTGTGAGGCTGCACTTAATGACCAGACGCTGTAACAGCTGCAATTTCTGGGCAATTTTAAAGTCCAGTATTGAAGCATCAAACACAACTTCCATTGCGGAGAGGGATGTATCAAAAAGAAAGGGTAGGAAATACTTTATGGAACACACAAGCTGGAAACAACTGCACATTACCTATCCAAAATTCCTAGGGTATCTTACAGATGATTTTTAATATGAATTGGAAATGGCAGCTATGGCCACTCAATCAAGGGCGGTAACATTATCTCTGCTTTTTCATTCAATTGTTTCTCACAGTCTACAGGAGATTTCTCAGACTTCAATTCTCTATGGAGAATGAAATTCTGTCCCTGAAGATGTAAAACCCAGAATCTAATTGCTTACTCTCTTCTACATGTTTTCAATGACTTCTATTAAAACTGTTTGGATGATCCCTGTTATTGCAATCTGAAAGAATAGCACTAAAGCACTAAATTTTCCTATTTAAAAACCATGGAACTGAAGTGGAGGGATGTGAAGTGGGGTGTCACATATCATAACAAGGACCCTATATCCAAGACTCTAAATCCAAGATAAGTGCTCTAACCCTGTGGGACTTCAGTCTTTTCTGCAAGAGCAAGCTATAAGAAAGCAGCATGTATGTCTCCCAGCAGTGGTTTGGACATACATCCCCTAAACAGCCCCCATCTCTGATTTCATTGCAGGACTGTTTACACCATCAAATGTTGATCTTTGTCCCCATCACCAAGCCACAACAGAGCTTTACCTTAGCATGTCACGCCAACACCTGTCACATAACCATGGATGCGTCCCTGAGTTGATAGAATGCAAACTGAGCACATCTCTCTCATTCAGGCACTTTTCAGCCCGCAGGAAGCTCCAGCAAAGATTTCTGTGAGATTACCTGGACCCAACACATGGTGGTGTGGCTGCAGTTTTTCAGATTATCATTCTTCTTGACTGTAGGACACAGTCACGAGAAACTGTGCTGAGAAGAAAACATTTTTAACATTTAATCACTCCCTGCCTAAGTATGAGGCCTTCAGGATAGACGACAATAAGGAATTACAGACCTGCCCCCCAGGCTGTTGAATGGCCATCTCTGCCCTAATAATTTTGAATTCTTCACAAAGAATTTTGCAGATCTCAGAAGTAAACATCAAATTATTTGTTAATAAGTTTGTCATCACAAAGACAATGACTGGAAAATCCTCAAGGGAAGTAACTTCCCAGGTTGAATTAGACAACATCCTTGTCATTGGATGTTAGGGGTAGAGGAAGAGATAGTCAGAAAGAAGTTTTCAGAATGAAGGAATGTAGTCAGACTTAAAAAACCTAGGAAGAGCTCTCTTGCAGGAGAACAAAGTGATCACAACAGAAGACAGCTAGCCACCAAACTAGTTAGAGAAGAGAAAAACAGTGACATTCAGCATCTTTGTACAACGGGAATGTAGCCAAGATTTTTGAGTGTTTGTTAAAATATATAGATTTTAGTCTATTAGGTTTCTTTGTTCTGCATGCTTTGTCCCTGGTTATATATTGCTTATCACTAGATTTTTTTCTCATCTGTAAACATCAAGGTCACCCTGAGGACAAGCCTAGATGGTCTATAAGATGTAAATTTTCTTTGGCTAAGAGAATACTTGTGGCTGGGTCATGTGATACTGCCCTTTCCTTTTATTTGGAAACTTTCAGATTAGAGAGCAATGGCCTTAAAAATTCACACAATACTCAGCAAAATAGTCCATCTGTCTATCAATCATTCAATTCCCTCCACAGCCCACTGTGGTGATTATGAAAAGGACAGTAGTTCCTGGGGTGACCTTCAAGAAGGAGTTTCAAAATCGGTCTTTTCATTGAATGTTTGAAAGGAATCAGTATGTTTTTTCCAAAATGTTCTTCTTCATTTATGATAAAATTTCTCTAAAAAGGTTCTGCTTCTTTGTGACACATCCTCACAACTGTATATGCACAAGTACATTATGTTCATGGCTACATGAGTCGGCTGACATTTCTAACCCTATTAAATATGAATCTATGTATTTCTTTGGAAGCATGTCAAGGTCTGTATGATGAAAGGCAGATCCAAATCCACAAACTATTTATACAAGGACAAGCTGAACAACTGTGGTCAAATAAAATATAAAGAAAATATCACAGTTAGAAATCATTTCTGAGAAATAAATAATGGAACTGGAAGAAAGTTTAAATGTTTTGGTTTTATTGACCAGCTCCATAATGTGGAATGTTTCAACACACTCCTAAAACTGACCCTTCACAATGGGGGTAAAACACACTGATTTACATATTTTGGATCTAGGTTGGCTTCATGTTTCCAAATATGCTTTCCCAACCTCATATGATTCCCAGTTGTAAAACGTTATGCCAGTGGAAGCAAAAAGAAAAATAGATTATGAATCAGAGTTCACATTTTGGACATTGAGTAATGGTCATTAAACTTCTCTAGACTCAGTTACTGCCTTAAGAAATAGTATTTCAAATGCCATTCAAAAATTTTTTTGGAGCTCTCTCCAAAAGCTAGGGTAAAGACTACAGCTTTAAAACTGCAAGGGTAAACACAGGCTTCAGTATTTAGAAAAGACTGACATGAAACTAATCAGGCATCTGCAGATCTGATCACTTCAGATATATTGACTGGGCTTTAGATGCCTTCTTGTACATTGCTTGGCAACAGACATCACTAACTTTCTTGCAGAAAGCTACCAAATTGCTACATAATACCCAAAAGCTAGCATTTCTTACTTGCTTTCTAATTTGGTGGTCACTGAATGTAACCTTGATGAAGTTTAAAGTGCCAAATTCCTTCATTTAACACAGCTGAAGACAGTCACTAAGCTGTTCTTTAGCAAACAGGTAAAACCACTGTTATTTGAACCTTAAGCATAAACACAGATCAAAAGGCAATGCAAAGATGTTTGCAAGTGTGTATGTGGGAAAAATAACATAATATGTATATGCACTGAAATCTATGAGACTCCCAGATTGGCCAAAGAAGATGAGAGAAAAGGCAAGAAGAATATACCAGATGTAACCACAGAAGCAGTGTAAAAACATGACAGTACTTTTCAGCCAGAGTCTGGATTAGAGAGGTTTGGGGCTATCTGTGAAGAATTTGTCTCCTCTTTGATTTCTTCTGTGCTTAGGGAAACAGGACTTTGTACATTGTAAATGAGCAGGATTGCACCAGAGATGCCAGACTCAATTATCACTCCCCCCTAATGAAAACAGTTCATGAAGATCTATGCTTTGGTTAACTATTCTGCTAAAAAAGACCAGTAATAATACTGATGTTAGCCTCATGCTATGTTGATTCTTCATTCAGGAAAGGAATTACAAATACTATCATGTGGCAGATGAATGTGCTAAAAACAATGGGGATTAAATGGTGACTGTATGCTACACACAGGTTTGACAACATATAAAGAACACGCCTTCTGATTTTTAATTTTTTAGTAAATGTGAATTTCTACAGCATTTAAATCACATTATATGAGAAAATTAAATGAAGCTTGTGGCTTGTGATTTCAGCGAAGGACTGCTTGAATTTTCTCTCCAAAACAGAAGTAAAATTTTTTTGCGAATCTGTGAACCAAAGTATCTGAGCTAAGCTTAGCTGTGGAAACTTGACAACTGTAAAGAGTAGAAGGGATTTTCCAGTTGCTGGGGTGCTCTGCTACTGATATCACTGATAATCACTGGATTGGACCATGTGTTTAAAAAAGAAGATAACAATGCATTGTTTGTATTTCTACAGAGAACCACTCTGCAGCTAACCAAGATCACAGGCACCTGCAATAATAAGCAAGATTCTATCAGGTTGAGGTAAGAGGCAATCTTCATGCTCACCACAGAAATTGCTGTCCTCTAGAGCTAGGATTTTATACTTGGAAGAAGAAAAAAGCCATAAATTAACCACTAAATGGAACATGTTGCTGCTCATAAAACTCTATATGTCAACATAATTGTTCCACCTGCAAATAAGTAATAAAGTAGTTTTTTAATAGTTACATATATGACTGCTATATATAACCACAGAACAGGCATGGCTTGGAACTTGACACTGTCTTGGCTAGACCTCAGCACAGCCTCAAACCTAAGCTTCTTAGAGACATTTTTAATACTCAAAGGCACTTTTTGTAACAATAGTTTCAGAAAACAATAAAAGTAGAATGATTAGCATTCTGAGGTAATATGTTACTACATAGCCCCACAGTCCCAACCTTACTTTTGACCATTAATTTTAGTAAATATTTTTTAAAAACAAAAATATGCCTCTCAAAACTGATTAACGTTTGTTGATAATGAATAACTAAACCCACAAGTAGACTCCCATTAAACGAATGCTAACTGCAACCACCCAATGTTGTTATTCTTCTTGTAATTTAAGTGAGAATCTCAAGAGAAATTCAGCTGGTTTCTGAGACTTGTATTTTGGAAATTCCATTGAACTAATCAGGTTTCTTAAAAGATGGTGCCAGCGAAAACATAAATCATATGTTTGACATCAGTTTGTGCTGTAAAATGTACTTTAGAATCATTGAATAAATACTAGTGAAAAAGGATGAGATACCAGGTAGCAATGGGTTACATAGTGCTGCACAAGGTCTGCCAGAAGGCAACATTCTACAAGTGAACATAACAAGGTTGAAATCTGGAACAAAAATGACAAAAAAATTAATGCCATGTAGTTAACTGCACTGTGGTTAGTAAGAAGCCCTTTCTCATCATTAATTATGTTAGAGAGTTTAGCAAATATCTAGTCATAATATTAGAGTGAGTAAATTATTGATGTAGTAACAAGATAAAGAGAATAAAATATTCAACACCTGCTCCTAATAAATCTCTGGAATGTCACATTCAAAGGACTGGTACAACAGAATGAAGTCTCTATTTCACTTTGCAAACAGAAGTTGGGAAAAGAAAACAACACAGAGGGAAAAAAAATGATTCTTTAATTCTCATGGTCATGTCTGCATGCTTATGCTCGGACCGCAGTTCCCAACAATTTTATATTTCAGCTGCATGTCTTCAGAACTCCAGGAGACAAGGTCCGAGGATTTCAAGTTAAACAGCAAGAACATTGAAAAAGAGTTTTGCAGCAGGTCTCTGAATTATTGATGCTCTGTAAATATCTATTGCAAAGCCTTCACTTATAATGGAGGTAGGGGTTAGGCTGATAGCTAGGGGCCTTCACTTACGGGGATTTACTCCTTTAGCATTATCTTAATTCTTGAATAGTGTTAATAAACTATTCACAAATAAAATTAGATACCAAAGAAGGAGATTCATTGCACCTTACAGCTAATACCAGAAGAAAATTATACATGTGGTGTGTGAAATTCTCAACTTATTTTAAGCAGGAAGGGTCTGAGCTAGGTATTTTAGCATTTAAAATACATTTGTCACCACAATTCCCCATGAACTAAAGCAAAACAATAATGCCTGAGAGGCACCTGTGGCCTGTGGTTGATAGGCCTGCTATTTTTGGCCAGATGTGTGTAAACTCACAAAAAATGAGGCAATACTGGCCCGAAAGCTGTGAATCTGCTTCAGTGCTCTGGTGTACCTAATTTATAGACCCCAGAAATAAAAAACCTGAAGATCACTCTTCCTCTAATAGCTTTGAATTGTAGAGATTCAGTAAAGGAGCACAGAGAGAGTTAGGCTAGAAGCTTAGGTCCATCAAATGGTGGCCAAGAATCGTGGGGTGTGTTAGGAAGGTCATGGGAGATGATCCTGTCCCTCTGCTCAGCCCTGGCAAGGGCTCATCTGGGCATGCTGTGCCCAGTTCTGGGCTCCTCAGCACAAGAGACATGGAGCTCCTGGAGCAGGTCCAGTGGAGAGTGGCAAAGATGATTAGAGGATCTCCAATCATGTAGTGTGACAAACATCCTCAGGACATTTCTCTTGAGAGCAAAGGCTGAGGGAGCTGTGTGTGCTCAGCCTTGGGAAGAGACAACTTCAACATGAAGGGATCCCATCAATGAACTCTCTGGACACAACCTGTGCCATGTGCTCAAGGGTGAGCCTGCCTGAGCAGGGAGGTTGGACCAGATGATCCACTGTGATCCCTTCCAGCCTGACCCATTCTGTGATTCTTTGTGGATGACTGCACACTGGAGCAGATTGTGCGGAGATTCTGTGGAGTCTCCCTCACTGGAGATATTCACAAGCTGTCTGGGCACCATCAGGTTAGGTTTAAAGTCGATATCAGGAAGAAATTCTTCACTGTGAGGGTGGTGAGGCACTGGAACAAGTTGCCCAGGGACACTGTGGGTGCCCCATTCCTGGAAGTGTTGAGGACCAGGTTGGATGGGACTTTAAGCAACCTGGTCTAGTGGAAGGTGCTCCTGCCGGTGGCATGGGGGGTTGATCTTCAAGGTCCCTTCCAAATCAAACCATTCCATGATTATAGGATTCCAGAATCACATGCCCTTAACATAGACACTTCAGACATGATGCAATGTAGCTGTTATTGATAAGAAACAAATCAGCAGAAGAGTGGGGCCAAGGATAGCTGAAGCAGATGATAAGACAAGAAACTATCCTTCTCTAAACAAAATTTCTTGGCCAATATGAGATGTTTCTATGAGTAGATCATGTCAGAAAATAATTTGTCCATAACACTTGATATTACAAAGGTTTTCTGTAGCTTTGGCTTGTGCAGACATCTAAGGAATTAAATTCCTTTCCCACAAGCAATCTGTCTATGTTATGATTCCCAGCACAATGGCCAGATAGACACAGCAAACAAAGAGGAGTTAAAACAATGATTCATATTTGTCCTGCCTCCCAAACAAAAAAAAAAATATTAAGAAACTGCTCCTGCAAAGGAGTAGCAAGAGACTATGGGCCTTGCTTGCCTTTTCTACTGTAATAATGACCATAATAATTACAGTTTGGTGCGTGTGAAATGGGGAGGGTTGCAAAGAGGAACAACTTTCCTCGCATAAAATTTTTCTGGCAAGAATAGTCTGACCTATAATACCTGGCAGAGAATCAAAAGCAAACTGACATTGAGTTAGCTTTTTCTTTAGGTTTGATTACTGACTTCTCAAGAGTGACAAATTTTGAAAGAAATTATGGGTTTACCATAGAGAAGATGCTGGTGCAGGGTTCATTTTTGTGGTAAACCATGGGGAAGTGGTGCAGGTGGGGATGGCATTGAGAGTCCAGTTCATCACCACACTCAGTTGAAGATCAAAGGAAGAGACAGATATAATTTCTATTGTAGGCACTGCAGACAATTACTGCTTTTCAAAGTTTGAGTGAAGGTAACTTTTATAAACAGACCATACACTGTCAAGCAAAGGGTGTCTAGCCCAATTTTTTTTCTTCACAGATTTTCCACAAGAAAAACATTTGTTTGCTAAGGGATTTTTTTGTTAAAGAAAGATGGCAGCTATTTCAAAAGTTTGGTCACTACTATGGAAAATGCAGAATATCTGCTTTTCTGCACATCTGCATTCTGTTGGGGAGCCTATGCTGCTGCTGACCAAGTGGGAGTAATGCAGTATCGTGACTTGCAGAGGTAGTAGCTTGAAAGGTGTATGTAGCCACATTAGCCACTTTAGTACCTAAATCGGTAATGATTTTTCCCAGAAAAACTATTTTCTTTCTAACTTTATGCTACACTGTTTTCAGCCAGCAGGCTAACTCAGCAAGAGCTATGTGAGGACAAGTGGAGAAAAAGAAGGAGGCAGAGTCTTGTCCTTGCAACAGGCTTCAGTGCAGAGCATGCACTGCCTAAGAAAATTGTCTCCATCACTTTCATCCATCATATTTCATTACGTTCCCATACAGCATTGTATTGAAATGAGGAGTTACTGTGAATAAACCCTTTGTAGTCTTCAGTTCGTAAATGCAAGTTGTGCAAGTTCATTCCCCAAGAAAGCAATCCAAGTTCAGCTCCTAGAAATCTAACTCTGATGGAAATGGCGCATTAAAATCTCCAGGGGTAATGGATGTGTAAATAGAATGTAGTGCTTCCCGTAGCTGATACATTTGGATTTAAACCAGAAGGTTAGAATTGCCTGAGCACATAGTTCAAACACCGAGAAAAAAAACACTCAAGTCCCAAGACAAAGCAGACAAGTATGGGTTTATGCTCCTGGTAGAAGTTTTTTTAAATTACCAGAATGTTATCAGTTAAATAACAGCAGCTGGCATGATGAAGATATGGTAGGAAATCTGTGTTTCTCAAAACTTATGCTTTGGACAAAAATTGGGGTTATTAGGCCTTAATCCAGACAAAAATAAAATTTAAAGCTACCAAAAAAATACAGAGGCCAAATATATATTTATAGCTGAAAGGCCAATACATAAGGAACAGTTTTTAAACCACTTATTCACACTGCTGAGATCTTACAGGAACTAAACTTAAATATATAAATAACCGTTAATAAATCTTTTCAAATGGTTTTGGTTTTAGGGCTGGATACTTATATATCTCTTTAATCTACAACTTGATTGATGTCTTTAGGTATTTTAGAAATAAACATGACCATGGAAACGTATTTAAAATGTGGTTTACTGTGAATGGCCTCTAAAGTTGAGTGTATTAGCAGCTCCCTGAAATCTCTTCCATCTCCCTCTGAACTGCAGGACCTTACTGCATCTCCCTGTGCTGCCAATAGAAATGTTAGCAGAATCAAACCCTTAACAAATGTATGTCAACATGGCAATAATAGATTCCAGTCCTGCACAGACTTGTGCGTGTGCTTAATATCAAGCACATGAGTAACTCCAGGCTAGAACCTGAGCATACAAAAGAGCACAGTCCAATCCATTGAACCCCTGTGTACTGTTTGACAGGTATTCTCTTGCTTGTCACCTCCACTCCAGCCCTCAAAACACAAGTCTCCCTTTTATTAGTTTCCTTAACATAGATTTTTACTATCATTTAGTGCTTTTAAGGTCTCAGAAGAAACAAAATATCGAAACCCATTACAATATATTACACAAATGCAAAAATTATCAAGAATTCAAGATTTTGTTGAAAAAAATTTATAAACATGTGCCCTGATCTTCTGTGTTTAACATGCGAGAAAGGCAACAATTTAAGGAAACAAAATCAAAGCAAAGCCATATAAACAAGCTGTTTTCAGGCAACAAAATCCAGTAGAAAATCTGTGAACTTTAGGTTAATTTATGAAGACATCCTAAGCATGGCTAAAATCTCATTATGAATTGACCTTGCTCTTCTTTGGCATGCTTTTGGCTTATGTCTCCAAGGTGGACAAAGAGTGGGTGATTGTATCCCAATCACCCATTTGAGGTGCTTCGTTAAGCCACTCAGGATGAGCTGGGAGCACATTTGGTCTTGACTTCCTGGCTTCTTTGGGCTTGTCAGTAGTCTGTCAGGGCGTTTGGGGTTTCTTTCCCCATCTAGAAATAGAATGCTGCCCTGACTTAAACCAGGGAAAATATTATATCTTTAGGCAGACAGTTTTCCCTGTCTGACAGTACCACTTGCAAAGAATTTTGTGCTATGTCTAAATGTAGAAATGGCTGCATAGACCTGAATTTAACTTTCAGTGGGTATCAGAAAAGTGCTTTTTAAGTAAAGTGTCTTGACCTTTTGATTCCCAGCTGTAAAAAATATTTGTTACATTATTTATGTATATATATTTTTAATACTATCTGCTGTATAATACCTATTATTTTACTGTTTCATGCCCTATAAACACTGTTTTCGGTCTTGTCTCCTCTTGCAATAGTAGCTGGTTGTCAAAGTAAAAGTAAACTGTTTTACAACACTGAAGAATAAAGCTGGTCTGGATTAGATTGTCAGCATGTAAAAGCCAGCTGGCATGAGGGCTCACCTGGCTACAGTCACATGTAGCTCCTTCTCCATTAAAGTCTGGATATCAAGTTGTGAAATGCAGCTGTTTCTAAGCAATTTATTGCTGGGTGAGAGACTCCCATTACTTTAATTCAGATATTTACCAAGGACATACCATCAGTTCGACCCCACTGGTACAGTATGTGTGTTCATGGCCATCAGAAATGACAGCCTTGCATGTGGCTGCACAACTTCCCCCACGTGTATCTCCAGCTTGGATGCTGATCAGCAGTGGTGTTTGGTGTCTGCCAGGACTGGGCTCAAGTGGTTCATTTAGACGACATCTTACCCTCTTCAAGATAAGTACATGGTCTGAATGAGTGGTAAGAATTACTGCAATTAGTGAGTTTGAGTGGATGCTACTGTGTGAAGGGTTTTTTAAATAGACAATTTGAGTGATTCCTGCTATTCAATTTTCTTTAAAAAACAACTAATATCAATCATTTAATCAATCAATCAGTGTCAAGCAAAATACTTTATGGCTTAAAAAGTGACTCTAAAACTTCATTCCCAAAGTTTAATTGTTTTAATAATAAATATGGCTACCTTTGCAAATGTGTTTACTGCTGCCTGTCTTAAAAAAAACTGCTGTAGTAGGAAGTGTAAGAGGCTGTTTGAACAAGTAATACTTTCTTTGTCCTTTGTTTTCAAGGCATAACCATAGGACTGAGGGTTAGTAGAAAAGCTCTGTACACATTCAGCTGGCCAGGAACAAGGCTCAGCAGTTCCCCAGGTCTGCAAGCCATATCTGGCCATTTGGCAGGAGTGGCCAGGGGATGATAACTGACCAGCTGTCCCTAGATAAGGGACAGACATTTGCATCCCAGGACATAGGCTGGCTGATACTCAGTGAAATCGGGCAGTCTGAACTGCTGTAACCCATTTAGCCACGTATGCAAATGATACATAAATCACTGCAAACAATAACAAGCCTGGGGAAATCCAGGCACTGGAATAAAATAGTCCTTTCCCACTCTTGTCCCTCACCTCCCCACCAGTTTGCTGGTGAGGCCTGTGCCAACACAGCTGTGTTGGCATTTGCTCCCAATAAAGATTCTGCACCTCCCTGGTCTCCACCTCCTCCCTCCTGCAGCAGATGCCATTCAGCTCGGGTGGGTGCTGCAGAGGGGAGCAGAGCCATCCAGTCCTGACAGGGATGGACACCATTTGGGGACCCCACTGTTCTGTCCCCTCAGAAACCATCCCCAGGGAAGGAGGGCTCAGGGGAGCACCTGTCACAGCAGCTCTGAGCTGTCACCAGTGCCACACGAGGGGAGGACAAGGAGAAAAGCCATTCAGAGAGAGCTTTCCAGTCAAAAGATTTGCCCCTACAGGAGATGGGTCTGAGAAGGCCAGGGAGGTGGAGGAAGATCTTCATGAAGTTACAGAGCTTCATGTCCTTGCAAAGAGAACAGCTGAGCCTGGCTGGATCTGCAGACAGCAACACACAAAATCCACAAGTCCCAGGGCTGCCCTCAGCTAACCCAAATGGCTGTAATTAGCCCATTCCCAAAACCCTCTGTGTCCAAGGGCTGCTCTGGGCACCCGGGCAAAGGTGGATGCTGTTGCAGACAGATCCCACATCCTGCAGTGTCCAGGGGCTTTGTGTGGGGAACAGAGAGGCAGTGAGCCCCCAGCTTCATTGCCAAGCACAGGTGGCAGTGAAAGCAGTAAGAAATATTTAGGAGTGTGCAGGAAGTTTGGGATAACAAAGATCTTAGTGCAAAATGTTCGCTCTTCAGTACTTGCACATCCTTCTCCCACACCACTGCTTTCCATGGCAATTCAGGAACGGGTATCTGCTTTGCACTAGAGGTAGATGTCTGATGGTAGGTAAGTATAATCATAGTCTTTTATTTCCATGACAATCCAACATTGAAAAGTTTCCCGGCTGCCTTCTCATTAAATAAAGCAGAGAGACAAAGAGAAGTGGTCAGGCAGAGAAGTGAAAGACCCTCTCTGGAGCCAGCGCCATTTAACAATGATTACTTTGCAGCTCCTTGCCCAGCAGAAATGAGATGGAGGTGCATTAGGGTAAGAAAGTGATTACACTGCCTCCCTTTCAAGCTCTAGACCGGTGCTGTGACTTGATACGGTTTTTATCAGAGACTGCAATGCTGCATTACCAAGTAAGCAGTAAATTATGTCGAAATCAATTATACTACCCCAAGCAGAGATTCTGAGTAGAAACATAATGGGTCTGGGGGTGGAAGGAACAGACACTGCTTATGCATTTTGATTAGATAGCTAGCTATCATCCTCCCCTAGAAAGGAACAGCCAGCAAGTCAGGAGATCAGGAATATTAGGGTGACTTTATCACATGTTATATTTTATGTATGTTTTACTGCAGCCTACAAAAGGATATCATGGACCTTACTAGGAGTCCTCTTGTATGATACAAGCTTTTCTGTTTTCAAGTGCTTTAATCCAGTATCTGGAAAAAAATAATTATATGACCTATATGTATAGGCTGGCAGAGAAGATATTCACTAAGAACCTTTATGTCCAGAAAGTGTATGGATAATGAAACTTTATTTTTAAAAGGCAGGATAATCAAAATAATAGATTTATTTTTAAAAAAAAAGACTTTTTTTTTGCAAATTGTAATGGTGTTTGCATGGAAATGATCAGACAAAAATCCCTCCTGAAATTGTAATGGATGAAAAGATTCTTGTTACAGTAGATTACTACAAACAAAACCCGAAGTATTTACTGCCAGCCTGCTAAACAGAGCAGGAGGAAAATTACACAGGCTGACCTTGAGCGTCTGGTTGCAAGCCTGTAAAGCTGAAGTAAGGGCAGTTAAATTTCCAGAACTGGGGTAACTCCCAAATTGATGAGAAATATTTCTGTCTTCTCTGAAGATCATGGGCAGTGCTTACATTCGATTACTGACATTTCTGTATCAAGAGAAAAATAATCACTGTCTTTGGGGTTTTGGAGATTTGTTCTGAGATGCTTCTGTCATGTAACAGGACACCTGATCATTTTTGCACACAGATTACCATTCAAGTAGATGTTACCCTAAAAATTCAGCACCCTTTAATTTCACTCCAGTACCTTTGAAGTTATGTGGATATGGTGAGATGCAATGGAAGGCAGAATTTACTTCCTTCGATGGAAATATAAGATATCCCATCAGACCTGTGTTGAATATGATGCTTCACCCTAAAAGCATTTCCAGCCTTGAAGTTTCTTTACACTGCAGCAGTAAACAGTGGCTTCTATGAACTCCCAGCAGGTTGATACGATTTTTCTCTCACAAAAATGTGTATTTCCCTGTGTCACTACTTCCTCGTTTTTTTCCATTTTTGCAGGAAAGAGAGCTGGAGAAATGCCATTAGAGAGGGGCTAACCCTTAAAAATGCTCAGGAGTCCACTCTCTGCTCTAATGTCCAGTCATGAGAATAAATTCCACTCAGAAGTGAAACTGTATTCTCTGTAAAGAAGAGACATAAAATGATCTAATTTGCATTATAATGAAAATAAATGTAACAGTAAAAAAAACCAAACTAAAACTGTTCTATAAATTTTAGCAATTTTTCTAACATCCTGATACATACCTTGCCCCATATTTGATTTACACTTCTTTTGCCTGCGAAACTTTGTCCTATTAGGAAATAAAACCTGCTGAAATAATCACACCTGTTCAAAGTACCCCTGGAAACCTGCTTGCTGAAGAAAACTGAATTTGGTTTAATTGGATTTAAAACTTGATCTCATGTTCATTTAAAAAATGAAGTTCCATACCTCACTAACAGTTTTCTATAGCAAATTAGAATCTTGCTTTAATTTCTTCTGTGATGGCATGCAGCATGGATAATTTTCATGACAACCACTACATTTATGGATGACACCGCTTTACTTACCATATGCTTCAGTTTCTGCACCTGTAAAACAGGAAGTTTTATCTTTCAAGATGTTTTGGGATCTATTGTGCAGAGATGTTTAAGAATTTACCACTGTAATGATAATTAAATTGTATCATTGATAATAAATTCAGGCATTATGACAGCTGTCTATATTAAACCTGATAAAAAAGGTGTTGCTCTATGATGCTGTCAGAACTCTGCTAGAAGTAGTCTTTTAACAAAGTTGCCTTCCCGAGCACTTGTGAGCACAAGATTCTGGCAGTGTCTGTGCTGTGTTTTAGCAGCACAGTTTGCAGAGCTGGCTAGAGCTTGCACATTCCATAGACCAGGTTTTTGGGCTAAGTCACAAGGATGTAGGATATCTTCACGGTGTCTTCTCAACGTTTAGGGGCAACCTTAGTCTCCCGATACCTTCACCCACCATGTCCCCATGGCATTTTCCATGTTCCCATGGCATTTTCCATGTTCCCATGGCACTTTCCATGTTTCCACGGCACTTTCCATGTTTCCTGTTGGCACTTCATGTCATGGCCTGTGTGAACTTTTCTAACAGCTACACATTGGTGCCACAAACGCAATATCATTCATGGTCCTGATCCCTCCATATTACAGGTTTGGGCAAATCTGTTTTTTGTTCCAAAATGATGTTCTGGGATGATGATAACATTAAGGCAGGCAAGTGTGGTCTCAAGCACATATTCAAACTTTGCTAAAATTGTGCATCAGGTATCCAAAGTTCCCAACTAACTCATGGCAAAATAGACACATTGGTACTTTTCCATGACTGTTTCTCTTGTGGTCTAGTGGTCTTGTGTCTAGTGGACAGGTAGAATGGGAAACCCCTTGTTCCCTCCCATTGGAAGTGAGATATTACAAATTCTGATATTATTATTTTCATATGTAAAGCCTGGCAACATCAATAAAGGGTACAATAACCTCATTCTTTGGGGCTCAGATGGGTAGCTCTGTGTGCACACCAACACTGAAGGAGTAGTGTGGCTGAAGCTATCCTTGAGAGGCACTTCATCCATTAAAAAGCATAAAGTTAATTCCTTATGAAAGGAGTTACCTGGGTTCAAGAACACGGTTGTGGTTGTTAAAACTTTCAAGGATATTTCAATGGGTTTGGAACTCAGATCTGAATGGCAGTTGTGGGGACCCAGGCTCTTAAGCAACCTCATTGCATCTGAGAAGGTGTATTTTTTAATATGTTTATAGCTTTCCAACAGGGAGTTTCTCTGTGCTGTTCTTCTAACTTTCTGTCAAGACACAATTTACAGCACAATTTAGAAAATCTCGAAGATTATAATTTAGAAAATCTTGGTTTTTTCATATTGTTTAAGTAATTTTTTCTTACCCCTTTCCTTCTTGCATCTTTAAATTTTCTGCATCTTTAAAAGCCTCTTTGGCCCCTCTACATGCAAACTCAAAGTTTAAAAGAAAAAACAATAAAGCAAGGCTCTCCTCCATTTGCAGGCAGATTTCCTCTAGTGTTTCAGAGCTCTAGGGGAAAATAAAGCACTGGAACATAGTGGCATACAATTCCATGCTCAATGTAAAGGCACTATCAGTGTAGTGTATACAAAGTGATAGTGTAGTGTCTGTTCCCCGAGGAAGAGTAGATAAAGTAATCTACCAACACAAATGGACTTCAAACAGTAGTTTTCGGCTAACAAAAACAAACACCACGTTCCAGATTAAGAAAAAAAAAAAGGAAAAAAATTCTTTGCACTTCTCAGCTTTCCCCCAGGAATATTCTTCCTTCCTCTGAGTTCCATGTTGTCATGGAGAGTGATGTGTTAAGGTCTGTGAAACTGGCAGGCTGCTTATTTTCAATGTTTTAATTCGCAACTAGTGTCCACGAAGCAAAAGGAGGCCTTGTTGCTGCTGCAAAACCAATAACTTTATAGTGCAGACCTGGCTTCAGAGTAGGAAATGTAGGCATCTTTCCCTGAAGAGTCCATATTTGCTCAGGTGCTTGAATTATTTCACTGAAAAAGGCCCTCTGGTTTAAACTTGTGAGTACTCTGGATTACTCAAGCAGGGTTTCTTCCTTGCTGATTCAGGATGAAATTACTGAAGGAGACAACCCTTAAAATTTGTGTCTGTATTTGACACCTTACAAGAGTCAATTGTCTGGAAGAGTTTGATTTGTCAATTGCTGCCAATTTACAATTTCAAAGGAACAACAAATTTCAAGGGACAACCAAAAGACTCCTTCAGGGAAAAGATGTTGTCTTCTTCCTTTCATCCAGGGCTTTTGACAAATTAATGTCATTCACAATGGGCACATTACAGCAAATCTGAGAGAAATGGAATTATTTTGAATGACAGAGGTAAAAATCATCTATTTTTTTGATGGTATTTGCATTAAAAAACAATGGCAATGCTCATCACTTCTGCAAAAAATGTAAGGGGACAGAAAGGCACATTTTACACTAGATAGACTGAGTGTATCCCACTGTTTACTATTGTAAAATTTTCTTCCTAGCCTTGGGTAGAGAGTACTGATTATATTCCTTCATGTCCTTATGCAAATTCTCTTCATAGTTGTTGCATTTTCCCAATATTTATTAATGCTCAGTGGAAGCCTAATTTGTGTGGGTTCTGGCACATAAAATGTTACGCTTAGTTTCTGAGGATTTGTGCATACTGTAACTTTTTTATGTCACTGTGTCACTTAAGTCACCACTACTTCATGTTTATTCCTCCTGCTGTTCATAATTCCCTGTCATTTAGGTCTTTGAAATGGGGAGTGAATGAACCTCCAGAAACATTTTCTCTGATGATACTGCACTCATCACAGAACAAGATGGCATTCTGAATAGTGAATGGATTGTTTCTCTTGGTTCCTTAGCTTCACTTCAATGAAAGAGAAATTCCTTCTATTTCTGTTAACAGGGGTTATGTTTTAGTAGGAGATAATATATACATACTATTCTTTGTGAACAGTAAAATAATTTTTACATTCACAGCCTTGATAATAAGCAAACTGTGTTGTGCTTTCTAGACTAACTCTTACAGCTTAGAAGTATTTCAGGATAAGAATGTAGTCCAAAATCAATAACTATGAATCCTATAAAGAGCAGAAAACAAACAAACACATAGTTGGATATTTCCTCCGCTGGACAAAATTGAGCTAAATTACAATCAGAAACCATTAGGTCAGGAGCTGGTCAACATAGGCCTGAAAAATGAATAGAATAAAGTTAATTCATATTTTACATAGGAACTTCAAAATCTTGCAGATTAATTTTGACTCTTTGCATGATTTGAAAAGGAGAAAATACTGTAAAAGCTTTTGACAGCCAGTGTATGCTATTCAACCAGAATGGAATTAATTGGCTTGGAGGAGAAATAATTTGCTGAAATAACAACTAATACATGTCATCAGTGCAACGATTGAGCCAGACCCACTAAATCATTGCTGGGATCTAGCCACTGTGCCTAAGTCAAAAGTGCTAATCAGAGAATTTTAAATTGCTTTTGTATACACTAAATATTTGAAAGAGCCATCTGTCTTCTTGAGTCTTATTTGCTGATGTACATTTTCCTAGGTTGCCTTTTAATATGGAGTAAGAATGACTGAGGTATTTCAGTACTGTGTAAAACATATTTTCAAGTCTATAAAGCCATAAGTGCTGACCTACAGCACTTTTACACTAGTCCATGTGGGTTGGGACTGACCTTTAAGACTATTAAAATGTTTGGTTTATTTGAAAGGGTGTTCTTTTCTTTTATTTCTCTTTTTTTTCCATGCTAACATGGAAATGAAACTACCTCAAGTCAGTGTCTGACTGTGTTAGGCAGAAGCTACTTACATGCATTTCCTTCTACATAAACCCAGCACTTCTCTGTTCAGCCAACGTGCCTGATGGAAGAAAACATAATGAAATCAAAGAGTTGACCATTCCCTGTCATGTGCCGAGGTAATCTAATGCTGAGGTTGGCATGGCTTTGGAGAATGGCCAGGCAGCTGCAGCAGAGTCTTGGCAGTGAAATTAACTGGGTAACAAAACACAAACCCAGGGGCAGTTACAGAGAACCATATAGGACAGCACTGTCACCAAAACAAAATGGGTAGAAAGTTGTTACCCTTGTCTATTAAGTACAAACATTCTGATCATCTCCCACCACAGAGCTTGGTGTGAAGTTGGGAAAAGTGCACATGCAGTGGTATGACTGTGTTTTCCCTTTGCTGGACATGACCTACTGATTATGTAAGAATACCCAAGATTTGGTTTCTCACATTTCACACCACTCATATTTTGTTCCTTTAAAAAAAGCCCCAAAACCAAAAAACCAACCAAGCAATCTAACAAACAAAAAGGGGAATAAAAAGAAAAAAATCCACTAAAATTGTTTTTAAAATTGTATTTCTTCCTTCTTTCTTTTCCCTCAAAAAGGAAACCATATAATCTGTAGAGAAAGATCTCATTCATGCTTGGCCATGTAGTTATATTTTCCTATGTTCTACACTGATGATTAATAAAATAACTATATCCTCTGTAGAGCCACAAACTATCTAGACAAAATTATGTGGATCAACTCTTTGGCCTAGTAACCTTAACATTCTACTTTTGAGCTAATTCACAGATAAAGCCTGAGTTGCAGCAATTGGATGAAGGAACAGCCTCTGCACAAGAGAAGGAGACAAATATCACACAGTGCAGACAGATATCACACTGCACACAAACTGTGGTGCAACATACTTTAGCTGTAAATATGTAAGCCATAGATGTTTCCTGGGGGATAAGAAGTATTATCATTTTGGTGTACAAAGTGTAAGAAATGACTGATATTACAGAATTTTCATCCACTCATGGTGAATGATCTCTAGACTAGAGGTGGGGAAATGAAAAGATGCGTACATGCAATCTTTGCAGTCTTTGGGGGATAAAGCAAATAAGAAAATCAAAACTCTTTTGTTTATACTTGAGGGTAATTCAATTTCATCTCATTTAGAACATGACAGAAAGATGAAAACTAAAATGAAAACAGCTTTTGAATTAAAGACAATCTTCAAATCAATCAACATTAAAGAAGAAAGGAATTGGAACAATAAGTGAATGACATGCGCTATTCCTTGGAAACTTTTGAAATCTTATCTTTGTAAGCAAAAGAAAATCTTCTATATTTGTGTTTTGATGGGACAAATTTCATCACTTAAATTCCCTAAAACCATAATACACTGGGTGACTCCAGTCATACTCTGTTCATAAAGCTGTTTGAAATTTACTCTGATCTTTTAATATCTGGATAGCTATTATATATTTAAATATTCTGTTCTCTTAACAGAGAATATCTATCAGGCATAAAATTTGTAAGTAGTCCTGTTTACCTCTTGTTTGATTAACACTAACCAATGGAGTGGATTGTAGAAGTGTCCTTGCAGGCCTGTGGAAGAGAACATTCAGGATGGATAGAGCCTAGCAATTAACGAGAATTAATTTATGCCTGACATCTCAATCTCATAATCCAATTCTTAGTAAGAATTTTGGGGTACAAAAGTCCATTTTATATACTTCCATGTCATCTTGAGGGATTTGGACATTTAATTAAGGAGGTTTAAAATAAATTACAAACTACGCTCTTCTCCAGTATATTTCCCTGGAGAATGTATTAAATTAGGTGACAATAATGTAAATTTATATTGCACTTGATTGAATAATTGAGTGAATTAAAATGGAAATAACTGGAAATGCATTAAATGAGTGGTTTGTACTTCATCTTTCCTTTTATGCCACATGTTCAAGTATGTGTCCATGACATGCCCAGTTGCAAGACTATACATATATGTTATATGCAAAAAAGTTCAGCTGAAGACACTCATGCAACTGAAGTGTTAATCCTTAGGTCTACTGGTGGTATTGATGCTATGTTCAGATGTTTTCTTGCAAAGACTTTCAAGTCACTTTTTAATTAAAAAATACCATACTTTTACTTTTTTCTGCTTGTCCACTCTCATCTCTCACACTTTCCCCAAGATGTCCACTTCAGCTGACATATTCTCTATTCACTCATAAAAGTCTCTGTCGCCTTTGTGTTTTTCCCTTCACTACTCCTAAAGCTAGGAATTTCTTGCCCGAAGTAAATATTCTTCCTCTTTCATGTGTCCCTTCTATGGCTCTACCACAAAACAGACAAAAATTAGCTAACTTTAAATGGCTAATTGAGAGTCATTTGGAGCCTGAGGGACTAGTGGAGAAAGACTACTTTCATATATTTAATCAAAACCTGATTAAAAGATATACGAATACAAAAAGGTTTATATTAACAACCTGGTTTTTTTCCTCACTCATTACCTTTTGGTTTTTTCCATAATTTCTTTGTGGAAGAGGCCATATTTAGTTTCAGTTATACAGTACCTGGTACCACAGATCAGTTCTCATTGGAATTTATGGGCTTTGCTACAGTGGAACTGTAAGAACAGTAAGGCTAAAGTTGTTTCCAGTTTTATGCAGTCGTTTTAGGCTAGCTCTTATTCCAGCAGAAGTCAGCAGAGTAAAATTTGAACTTTTATGAAACAAATCACAAACTCCAATTGATCTTTTTTTAAAAAGGAGTAAAAAAAACCCTAAAGAACATTAACCACCCCCACCCTTGAAATTTTATCACTGCCTTCAGTGAGAACAGTCAAATACTTTCTGAGTTTTTTAAACTCAGACACTTGAGTATCATGATCTGCCAAGTAAACCTGGCATTTAAACTGCAGTGCAAACCTAACAAAATATTCTAAAAAACCCAACAAAAAACAAACCAAAAAACAAACAAAAAAAACCCCCAAACCAACAAGAAACCAAATAACTCTGTGGAATATTTTTTTGTTCTAAACATGACTTCGACTTGTACATCTGTCATTGAGTAGTAGCTATAGTGCTTAATAACCATGCTCCATTCAGGAAATATCCATTATTCATTTCCAGTGTACCTCCTGGCTGATTTTCTGAATCTACCTTCTGTTGGAGAGTTTTCTACTAGATTGAATCGGCCTTTATGTGGCAGTGCCTGAGTGTCCAGGTTCTTTACTTTCAGCTTTTTGCCATGCTCTCTGTCTGTAACTCCACTTGACATCAGCCTAAGTCTTGGGAAATTCCAGCAGGAAATGCTACCCCCAGTATGATCAGACACACTCTTGTTGTCTGCAGTTGATGTTTTATTTTGAACACCAAGCATTCCTCCCTCCATATATCTGAGAGTATTTGAGTTTTGTGATTAAGGCTGGTATTAGATGACCTTTACTCTTCTTTCCCTTGCTTTCCTCTTAAGAGTTAAATGAAAGCCTTCCGTTCCTCTACAGGGTACTTAGAACTAAGGCACTATGGCGCTAGCAGCAGGTTGGTTTCATTACACTGATAGGATACATGTGCTGTTTTTTATCTCTAGCATTTTCTCAGTAATTCAGCACTTTAAAGTCTCAGCTGTCTACCGATCTGCAGACAATTGTTTGGTGTAATACTATCCGGAAAAAGCTGATAAAACACAGATGTGACTAGGTCTCTGAAATTTGTGGTTTGCTAAGTGGTTTTTTTTTCCCCCTTTTTTTTTTTAAGGCCATTCTTGCCCATGGCAAGTTAGCTTCCCTACCAGGCATGAAGGCACAGACTTTTATTAAAATGTTGCAACAAGAAGGTAATTGCTAAAAATTAAGAAAGTTAGTTGAAATACAAAGCAGAAACATTATAACTATTTTCCCTATTTTTCATCATAAGCCCGGGCAACCATCTCTCCATATTTTGCCCAATGCATATCCAAAATAGTTTTCTTTTTGAAAAACTTCCCACTGAAGTGTGGATTTCTGGCAATCCCATACAGATCTGTTTTAGAGAAAAATGGGGTTTAGGCTCTTTTAGGCATTAAGAGCCAACAGCTTGATTTTTCAAAGTGGCTGAGATTTTACAGTCACAATGAGGCTTGTCTAGATAAAAGATTTGATTGTGCTGGAACAAGATTGGAAGCAATCTAGTTAGATGGCAGGATGTTACCATCTCTTAGTGGTTAGTGTTTAGACAAGGACAAATTATATTCACCATAGCATCAGCTGAACACAATTTTTCCTGGCTTCTATTGACCTCTAACTTGTGACTGGCCTCCCATCCTCTCACTCAGTTATCACAATTCCATTCAAACACAACCACATTTTGTAGTGTAGGCAATCCTTACTGACAGGATAAGAACTTCTGCATGTGCTCAATTCTTTTACAAGCTGGCCCACGTCATCTTAGGCATTTCTGCATGAGGGCATTGCTTAGACAGTTCCTGTTTTGTAGATGTTTCTGAGCATGGTAGGCTTGCATTCTGATTATCTAAATTGTGATTTTTAACTCTGGTGGTTAGTTTATGGTTTTGTTTTCTTTTTTTTCATTTATATAACTGGACTAATACACCTTTGAATGTGAATGCAGTCTGTTGGCACAGTGCTACTTGGTTTACTCACACAGGAGTTACAACTGAGATTTAAAGTAGTACAGCTCTTTCTCTCCCCTCAAAGAAACTCAATCTCAGCGTTGTAGTAACCAGTTATACTTAGAACTTTACCTAATTTTACTTACTTTCTTTAGGTTGCAAAGTAAAATGAGATTTGTGAAGACTAAATGAATGAACGCATCCAAAAGAAGCCAGATATATTCCCACTTAGCTGCAGAGTGTGGGGGAGGGAGAGAAAATTGTAAAAGGCTGCTGATTGACATCTGTGTGTCTGTATGATAACTACACACAGCTTTAGTGATTTATGTGCTAGACAGGTTTTCCATTCCGATTCAAATGAAATGCCATCTTGCAATTAAAGGCTCAGTTTGCAGTTCCTGATTTCTGAAGGAAGAGGGCGTTTCTATTTATTCCAGAAACATTTAGTGGTTACATGCATGGCTGGCAGCAATTTCCCACAATGTGTAAATTAGTCAATCCCAAAGTCAGTAAACTTTTGCTTTGAAGTGGACATTAATGAAGTGCACCATTAGAGCCTAATGATTGTTCACATTTGTATTTTAGGGGCCCCTCTTGCTTTTGATGTCTTAGTGCCTTGGTTCCTTGACTTTAGTTATCTAAATGCCAGGTCTGCTAAACTCCTAAGAGAACTCAAAAAAAATTTAATGAAAAAAGTTAGTACTAGCCTGACTGATGTTGGCACTTCAAAGCTGGAACAGACTAAATTGCTGTAGACTGCTTAATTCAAAAGTGCTCCCTTGTGGATGACAGTGCATGGTGACAAAGTTCAATTGGCAACAGGAGACAGGCAAGATCAAAGACCCTCTATTGTAATAGTTTTGTTCCATGAAGAATTGCTTATTGTCAGTAGTTTTTCAAGCCTTTACTGGCTCCAGCTTCATATCAGGGTTCCCTGGTTCAGAACAAGCTTAAATAAATAATTGTAATTACATCCTTCTGATAATGCACTGCAGTTCTAAATGCTGCATATTGTGTCTCTCCAAGGTCCAAAAAAGAAAAGTGGGTGTTAGGAACCAGGACTTGGGGGAGAACCTTCTTTTTTGGAACCTTCTTTGTTCAGAAGCGTCCAAAATACAAAGTACTGCAGACAGTAAATGCCATGTTAGCAGCAATTGAGACTTGCTCCAGACAAAGCCTCTCTGCCCTTCCCATCACAGCAATGATGCTGCAGTTTCCAGTTTGTGTTGCCTGCCAGTCTGAGCTAACATTTCGTTTAAGAGTAAACTGAATATAATCCTGTAAACTGCGCTTTCTCTCTCTGGTTAAGGCACAAGTTTGAATAAACTTCTAAAAAATTCTGAACTTCATGCTAACAATGTTAAGGCTACAGAAATCTCAGAAATATTCATCACTCACAGCATACTGCAACTTTGTTTTCTTCTCCTGACACATGCCCTTCTGAAAAATACGATTTTTTTTCCCAGTCAGAAGCAGAAAAATAAGCCCTGTCTGAAGTAAGACAGTTACACTGGAAAATATGTTCATTTTCAGTCTTTTTGCTATTGTGTTGTTCTGGTTTTTTTCCCAATAGTGCTCACCATCTGTAAGGAGCTGCTGAAAGACAAGAAAAGCACCATCCCTCAGTAATAGTATTCGGGGATGTTGTCTCATAAAATGTACATGGTATTGTCAGAATTGCTAGTCTTGAACTAATTATGAAAACATGTTTGGTGACAATTAAGGAAGCCACTGTGTGATCATTTTCATGCATCTTATTGACAGAAGTTACTTTTATTTTTTAATAATTACAAATGACATTTTTTCACAGAAAATTTCAACATATTTAGCACAAGATGAGCAAGTAGAAAGGAGGGATGAGCAAGTGCACTTAGAAAGGAGGCAACAAAAAGAAATGCATTGCATTTAAATCACTTCTACAATGGACTCAGGTATGTTGATCTGTTTTCTTTGATAATTTTAATTTAAAGAAGTCAAAAAACAGCATACTACTTTCAATCCTTCCTTAAAACTCGTTTATGAAAAACATAAGAAGTATAGTTGGGTTATTTCTTTCTCTTTTTTCTTTTCTTTTTTTTGGAGACATCTGAAAAAGCATTTTAAACAGGATTAGAAATGTACTGTGTCTATGCAATTTAGCTCTAGCGACTTCACGGTTGTAAATTATGATGGAACACATCATTAGCTGCAGACTTGTATGTTCTCCCTTAATCATGCTGAAGTACACATAAGCCCCAGCTGAGCAATTATGAATAATTAAATCAATTAGAGACAGTCTAACACCAGGTCTTGTGGCTAAACTGGTGTCAGCATCCATAATATTTTAACAGTAAATGCAAATGTGTGCATTTGGGTGGAGGGAAGGAGGTGGACAAAGGCTTATACAAATGCCAAAGTATGTTGCTTAGTGATGGCTTCACAATAATATCATGAAGATTATAAGCTGCCTTCCCAAGGAAAACAATGGTAATGAAATTCCAATAAAATATTTTTGTACAAGATTTAAAGCTTAGAGATGAGTTAATTAAAAAAGGATAAAGTGCAAGACCTTAAAAATATGCTGAATAAATTAGGGCTTTACATTCACCCAAAATAAATACTTTCATCAAAAGCGCCTGGCCTCCTTTCTTTTGACACATTATTTTTCTGTAACCTGGTGCTAAGGCCCAATAAATAAACCAGCACACCTTCCTTAGAACTCTGTCAGGAAAAAAATTACACATTTTCTCTACATTTTGTAGAAAAAACTCTGAAGAAAACATGGAGATTTTGCACAACATCATTATGGTGTAGAGCAAGCCCAATGTGTTTGCTAAGAGAAAGATGAGTTTTAGACCTCTTTGCACTCTTTCTAGGATATAGATGTGAAAGAGCCCTTTTATTCTCTGGTCAGAATGTGCCAAACCTCTGCTGTGCAGGATCTGCTCCTCTCTGCAGCCCCCAAGCATGGCCCTTGCTCTGCCCCTGCCTCGTGGCCACATCTGCAGCAGCTGCTGGGAGCTTCTCCTGCTGCCTCCTTCCTCCCAGCAAGAAGGAGACAACAATTTTGCCTCTCTCCCACCTTGACTTCTCATGCAGGGAAATGGCATATTTCCCGTTACTCTGGATTAACTACAGGCTAATGAAGCATCTCAGAACTAGCACCTATTTGGAAGGCTGTTCTCCTAAGCATATGGTTAACTTTAAGAACACATTTCTGTTCCATTCAGTGAGGTCCAGAGCAGCTCCTTACAGACATTTCAGTGCTCTCCTGACAGAACCCAGCTCTGTACAGCAGTCACAAGGAGTTATGGTCAAGACTGTTTCCCCACCCTACTACAGAAGCCAATAAAGACTGAAAGGAATATTTAGTTTTTGGGGTTTTTTCTACAAATATATTAATTCTATCAACAAAATTACTTGGAAGTAGTATTTGCTATAACTGATAGCCAAGAGATTGTGCAAACAGTGATTCTGTTGTTTTGATTATTTGAGATTGTCAAGACTTATTATAATCTCCATCACACAAACATAAATGAACCAAGTCTCCTGCTTGGAGAAGGCTCAGGGTATCTTGAAGCACTTGCCGGTTGTTATGACAGGAAACAATTAAATACGGAAGTGTCTCATGATTACATAGGGAAAGACAATCAAAATAAAAAATATTTAGTGTATATTGTATTTAAGACTTGCTGAACATATAAATTGCATAGATACACCCAGTTTGTGCATCCCCCATAAGGTCTCTGAGTATGTTACAAAAGCAATTATTAAAGCCTATGCAGCACTCAGTGGGGGACCCAGAAATAGTCTGTTTCCAGAACCTGAACCCACTGCTCCATATACCAGGCAGCTCTGCTTCTTCATCCCTGTGCAACTTGATCCATACTGAGTAATTCTCATATTTCATGGTATCCTTTGCAAGAAACAGAGCCTCACACATGTGCCAACTAACTCAGAAGATCATTGTAGACAAGGAAAACTTTACCTTCTTCTTACTTGTGCTGAATAAGTGAGTTGCTCTGTAAAAAGAAACAAATCCTTGGACACTTTCATTTTTTTATTAGGATTTTTTAAACTTACTATACAAAAATTATGTCCCAATCTCACTATAAGATCTGCTAAGAAAGCATATAATGGAGAAATCAAAATATGAACTGCATGACAGGAAAGAAATCTCCATATCTTTTTGAGGTGGCATTTATTTCTCTAGATGTGACATGTTGAGCTTGCTCATATGGTCTATTGACCACTGTTCATAGTGAAATAACTCCCCATGTGAACTCTCCCCTGGAATAAGGGGTTTCTTTCTAGAATGGTGACTCTTATTTGGAAAAGTAGGGATTGTTCCAGGATTAAATCACTTTTCTGCAAGAATAGACTATCCCTGAGTAGCCATTCTACCATAACTATTTCAGTGGTTTTCCTCTGTAGACAGGCCCTGGTGAAGTTCAGGGAACTGGAGAGGTTCCAGGACAAAAGCTACGACTGGGACTGTCTGAAAATGAGGCTCAGCTACAACGGTATGGGGCTTTTCAAAAAAGAGTCCTTACCATATTTCTTCCTCTGCCTTTTCACCCCATGGGAATTAATTAGCCTCAGCAGTCTGAACTGTTAGAGTCTTCTGAGGACCTGCCCAAGCTGCTGCAGGGGCTTAGTGTCCCCTCTCAAGGGAATGGGAGCACTTTATACTTACTGCTTTTGCAGAAGTGCAGATGAGAGGAAAGTGTGATTCAGGAGGGCATAAAGCCCTGCCAAAGAGTAGGACTGCTTAAATATCTAAGTGATTATGCTGCTTCAGTCTGACCACAAGGCGATGCAGAGGTGCCAGAGATGGATCTCTGACAGCTGACCTGAGCACTGCAAAGGCTGTTGAGCATTGTGGGCTGATACCTGGACTATTTCTGCATAAACCAGCTTGGGTAGAAAAACAATCTGACCTAATTTTCCAGGCACTTTACTAAGGAGAATAATCCTCGTAGGTGAGCTGGCTGGTAGTACTCACAGAATCTTTCTGCTACTCTCCCTCATGTGGTGTAGACATACTTCGCATGAATCAACTGGCAAAAATTATATGATGATGACAAGCATTTGAATTTGAGTATCTTACACACATAATCCTAGTCATTCAAATAATTGGATGTGAAATTCCTCCATGGAACTTCTTTGATGAGGCAGGATTACTTTCTGAAGGACTGGCAGATCGACTTTCTACAAAAGAAGGAAGAGATGCAACTTCTGTGGTTAGTGCTCACTGCAGAATCAGATCCAGTTTGCAATTAACCATTTCCTTTCTTTTATATATGCAATAAAAACTATATTAGCTTGAATAAACATTTCAAATACTGGCTTATTTTTATGCTGATCTTGATAAAGGGCAAAAACCGAATAGAATAGAATAGAATAGAATAGAATAGAATAGAATAGAATAGAATAGAATAGAATCTCTTTTAAAAGTCTACTAAGCATTCAGTTTTCTCTGAAATGCAGTACTTGTTGCAATACAAAATAATTAGTGAGATCCTTCAAAACTGCTATTTCTATCAACCATTTTATGCTATGTGTGGTTCTATATCTGAAAAGTGTTTGAGAAAAATTTTAGCCTGTGGTAAAGTCTGTGGCATAACTGCCAGTTACTGAAGGAGCCAGGGTATTACAGCATTGTTTTTGCAAGCAGAATTGTGAATTTGTTAACATATCTTTAAAACCACATTTTTAAATGAACAAATTATTAAAAGATTAGAATATAATTATATCTTTGCTAGAAATTCATATTGAAGGGATATTCATATTTATATATGAAAAAGGAGTCTGCCTAGTTTTGTTTTTCTACATTGCCTTTAGGGAAAAGATAATACTGGAAAAAGGGCTCTTATATTAAGCTGTCATTATTACTTCTTTTGTTGTTCTTTCTGGTGACTACATATTCAAGGTGAAATGATTTTCTGAAAATAGAAGGGTTTTTCTTCCTGAGCAAAAAGCAAGGAAATAAACTGAAAGCAAATTTAACCATGTTTTGATTTTTTTCCAATTTTTCCCCCTCAAAACATTGTTTTCCAAATGCATTGTCTTGTTTAATGTTTTAGCAACCTGAGTGACTACTGATCTGGTGTCCCTTTGTTCATGCATGTAGGAAAAAGTTTCCTTAAATACCAAATCCAGCCCTAAATATACCAAGTCCTCAGGAATTTTGTTAATGAGCTGTGTCTTGCCTTTAATAAGAGTAGATGTGTGAGTGCATCTGTAACCAAAGCCACAGTAAAGTTTTATGTCTTGAGGAATCATTCTCTATTCCTTCTTTCTCCTCTCTTTCTCATAAGAGAAAATAAATGATGTTTCCTTGTTTTTCAGTGCAGCATATTTCATTTCTCTCCTTCAAGTGCACTGAAATGTTGATCAGGCAACACACATTTCTGTTTTCTCCTTGGCTACATATTCTTCATGCAGGAAATATGGGATATTGTCCCATGAACTGGGATCTGCCTCATGATGACATGCAGATCAAATATGCAGCTAATTCAGTTTTATACTTTAGGCAACAGTTGTCATAGAAGAAACATTATTTTCCTGCAAAATGTAGTAAGGCAAAATCTGTTGATGACCTCAGATTTCATACTTAATGCAAGGCATGCAGATTTGAGCGCCTTTTGATGGCAGGTGGCTCTATTAGCTTCTTTTAGTAATATACTAAAGACTTTTAGAATCAATCCTCTCCTACTTTGCCTTGCAGAGTGCTAATTAATTTTCTTACAGTTGGACAAAGTTTTTATTTTGTCATTAGTCTTACTTTGCAATATTCTTTGGAGTCAGGTATGAAGTGGAGATATGCAGCCATTCCATCCAAGATAAAACACTGCATCAGATAATAAATCAGGACATTTAAAATTTATTTTCATTCTCTTTTCGGGGAGTTATTCTAAGTCAGTTTTCTTATTGAAAACCAGAATGAATTTGAAATCATTCTTGCTCCACATCACCAAATGTATCCAGAGTGAGAAGTGCTGTGTGCAGGAAATAGGCATGAGATTAATGAATTACTGCAGTTGTTCAGGCACTTTCAACAGGCAAAGATGGAATCAGGGTCAGAAACATTGTGTTCAAAAGAAAATCAGACTATGGTCTTTAACATCAAATCTGTGTCCTCTCTACATTAACAAGCTCCCAGAAGCTGCTGGGTGTCCACGGCACACCTCTGCCCAGCAGACCATTGTAGATGTGCCTGCAGCAGAAATATCTTTTTTTTTGTTTGTTTCTGAAGGGTTTAGTGTCCAGAGAAAGGAGTCACCTACTGCAGGAAGCTACATGCATTTTAAAAAACAAGCAGCAAAACTAAAACAGGAAAGCAGTTTTCAGGTGAGAGAGTAAGAACTTTAAACAAAGGGGTCTGAACAACAAAAAAATGTAGGACTCCTGGCTATCACTGTAAACTTCTTTGCTCAATTTCTTAATTATATGCAAAGTAATGACAAGAATCAGAAGGTATCTTTATTTTAAAGTGACATTTCAATTTTTTACAGACATTGTTAATGTAGCATGATTAACTGGCCAGGAGGTAAAAATTGAGGATAAATTGTATGGTTATCAACTGCAGGTTTATTGGTCTGAGACTTCCACCACAGGGAGTGGCTGCTGTATGGAATTGATAAACGTAGAGATTTATAAGGTCAAGTTTTACGACTCTACAGATTCCTTGCGGTGTATTACCACATCCTTATTACAAGCCCCTGCTGCTGTCCAGCTAAGCCACCAGAGGTAATATATTACACTTACTTGTCTGTTCTTCAGGTTTTTTGCCAAAGGAAAAGAGGAACAAGTCAAAATAAAATACAGCTTTCTGGGGTTGTATTTACAACTTGCTTTGGGAGTTGTCAGAGCAGACTGTCAGGAACTGGGGAGTCAGGCTAGAAAAGGTGGGAAAAAATGATTGTTTGTGACATTGGGAGAAAAAGTTAAATTCTCATGGGGGTAATGATTTTTTTTTTTTTTCAGTAAGATAAAGAACAGTTGCATTTAATAGTGACATCTTTAGCATAAACAGACTCAGTGGCTCGAGTACAGGAAGATAAGTAAGCATAAGGCTCTCACTCAGCAGCTGATGTCTTCCTAAATGGTCATTTCCAATAATTAGCTAATTTGGGAAAAGATGAAATGTCAACATATTGCCTGATCAATCTGAGGTGTTCGTGCATTGATAAATTTGTATATGGTCTGAACAAGCTATTTGTGAGATCATTCTATTAACAGGATTGTTAGCTGTCTGTGTTGTAACACTGCATGTGAAACACTCTGCTTTTGTTCTGGATTTTTCATGATTGTTTCCTCTCTATCATATCAACAGAGAGCTATTGCATGTGGTGTTGATGATATCGATTGAAACAGATGGATTTCATAGCTGTTTGGTTTTTTCCCAGTTCTGTGATATGTCCCAAGAAGGAACATGACTAAGATCTCCTATGCAAGTACTTTGGCAATTATTTAACTCAAACTGATAACATCATGCTGTAGATGGCAAAACTGATGCTATTATAGTCATTCTGCCTATTCTTTAGTTAATTCAAATTTGCTTTTGTTATGAAACCACAAATTTCATAGTTTTATATAATATATATTTTTTTTATTTTATATAATATATATAAAATCCTATGTATAGGACTAATGTAATTTGTTTTGTTTCAGTGGCATTGCACTGAGTTCCCAGAGAAGGGACAGCTGGATGGAAGATAATGTGAATCCCTCTTGATTCACACAATATGTAATCAAGCCAATTGATTCCTTTTTCAAAGACACAGGAATGGAATGATACTTCTAAAAATTTGTTTGCCATGTTTTATTGGATTATTTATGTGTTACATCGTTGACAGTAATATATTTTAACAATCTATGTTCTGTCCCTGGAATCGGATGCAAAGTTGTATAGGACATAAAGTCTAAACAGAAAACAACAATTAAACTTTCTAAATATTCATCATATAATTATCTTATTATGTAGGTGTGAGCATCCTTCATTGTGTTCTGCCTTGCATGCAATTAACAGCATTGTAGATTCGATATATCACTCATCTTTAGCCTTTAATGAATTGCAGAAGTCATTTATTGCCTGAAATAATACAAATTAACAGAAACATGAATTGAATGGCCAAATTCCTCTCCACATAGCAATCCTCAGACATAGGCCACAGAAATACTTGACCTTGATAGGGAAAAAAGGAAAAGCAGACTGATATTAGCATAATCAGAGTTACAGCACGTAAACTGAAAGAAATGACGTTATGATATAATTTCAATCTTTAGGCAAACACGATTATCCAATGGAAATTGGTCATTTACAGTATAATTTAGCGGGGTTTGCATCCAAAGGACAAAAAGTAGTTTCAAAAAAAAGACATTGTTTCCCAGGAGTTGATGGTAGTAGCAAAGTGTTGCATCAGCCAAAATCAGCTGCTTTGCAATATAAAGTTATTCAAAATATCAAAATGTAAAAATTGAAAGAACTATGAATTATCAGTGCTTTCAGGATTCTTCTATTCTAAGAAGGCCTCTTAAAATCCTTCTATTTTAAATCTGGCTCAGTAAATAAGCTTACTTGTGTACGTGTACATGTCTACATTCTGCCTTCTTCCAGCAACAAAAATAAAACAAAAGAAGAAATAAATGGATTTTTTTTCTTTCTGTTGCAACTTATTCACAGATTTTGAAATTGAAAAACATGAGGTTATCCACTCTGACACTCACCTGGCCCTAGTCCTCTAGACATACAAACTCTTGCTTCAGAATTTAGAAAAGCAATGAGTGCAGGGCCTGTGAAAATAATTATACATATGGACATAATTGGCATTTAGTGCTATGGTTTAGCTGACAAGGTTGTGTTCAAAGGTTGGACTCAATGAGCTTGGAGGTCTTTTGCAACCTTACTGATTCTATAATTCTACAAATATAGAAAAGCAATAGCTTCAGCCATATGGTAGAAGACACATAACAGCATAAAAATCACTTAGGGTCAGAAATTGAGCCTTTCTTAGTGACTGGCAAAGCAAAATTACTTCAAAGGAATTTCATTTGATGTCTGGGCTATTCACTGAGGATGAGAAGCAAACAGAATAGAAAAGCATTGATAGGGAGATAATACTTTTTTTAAAAAGAAGAAGAATCTCTTGAAATGTTAAAAGCAGTAAAAACATAATGAGAAGATATTGATAGCAAAAGAGAAAAAAGGGAAATAAACATAAAATATTGAATGTAAACAAAATAAGATGTAAACAATGCTTTGAATGTAAACAATGTAAACAATTGAATGTAAACAATGCTTTGACTTACCCAGCTACTTTATAAAGTAAATATATGTGCTGGTAATAGTAACCTTCCCTGCCTCTGAGTCCTTACCTTAGCTCTGGATATCAGACTGTGGTCAAGTGGTGGTTTTCTGTGGCTGCTGAGATGATTGTTGAGGGACACAGAGGCTTGGAGATGAGAGGAAGTTCTTCAGATGAGAGCCTGATAGATCTCTGCTGCCTTTTGCTGGTAGAGATGATAGAAAATCGGAAAATATCTTCTCTCCCATGGAAACAACACATATTGTGTTGGTGCCTTTGGATTTAAGTAACAAGTATTTAAAACATATACACTTGTTTTAAGGCATTTATGTAAAATGAGCATTAATTAATAGAAAAAAGTGAGAGAGGTTACAGAGCAGAAAAAGAGATTCCACTAGATGAAACAATGTAGATGGAGAATGAAAGAAAAAGAAGGGAGAAACTAATAGTGAAAGCAAGAAAAAAAAGGAAAAAAAATTCCTTCACTGGATTTCTTTCAATATTCCTGCTCTTTTTTATTTTTCTTCTCTTCCTCTTTTTTAACTCTCTATCATCACAGATGGTCTTTCTTTTTTTTCCCCCTGTCAGTTTGGAACTGAGTGGGATTTATGTTTAAAATGGAATGTCCTTCTACACTCACACTCAAAACAGACATTGAAAGAAATCTCTGTATGGCAGAGAGGAGAATGGAGGACTGCTTTTTATGTCATACAATATTGGTTCAATACTGAAAGAGAAAAATTCTCTAAGGCTGTTTAATATGTGTTTCCTGACCCATGGGACTTGTCAAATCCTCAAACAGTTCCACTTTATTAAGAAGTAGTTAGAGCAACTGGAAAGTGCTTTGACCTGTTGGCACATCCTGAAGAGCCTCAGAGATTCTTTTATACTTAAACTCAGCATTGAAACAACATTGAGCCATTGAAGTTTCTAGCTCTTTTTGTTTCCTATTATCTTCTCCAAGCCTTAAGAGAAAAAAATGTTTTATTTGTTCCTATAGCTGTTGCCAGCTTTATGCCTTATTTTAGCCTGCTTATTGAGCTCAAACTAGGTCAACATCAATTTTTTTAAAAAAGTTGGCTCTTTTTTGAGCTTCAAGCTTTACAGTGAGGTCATGAAAAAAGGCAATGATAAATTTGATGCAAAAAGAGGAGACCAATCATAAATATAAATGTAAAGGAAATACAGAACTCCTATTCATACAGCTGCCACTATCTTATTTCATTTTATAAGCTCTTAAAGCCAGGAGAGGTGAACTGATCCCTGGATGCTAAAACCACAAGGAAGATCTAAATCTTTGCTCTCTTATTTGGAATGGCAGCTCAATCACTTCTACCACATAGACAAATGGTGTCAGGAACATACACGAGACAGATAAAAAGACATGTCTCAGTCACAGTTGTTGTAATATCCAACTTATCCCTCTGTTTATATTGTAAACAGACAGAAAACATCCACAGAACTGTGGGTTTGTTTTGTACAGACACATTCAGCAGAGCAGCTTTACTTTCAATACCCTCCTAGGTGCAGTGGAGTGCTGAGAAACAGGACTACTGTTGTTATCCAAGGAACTAGGAGCTTGATCCAAAGTTCAGTGGACCTCAGAAAAAGTTTGCATGGATTTCATTGAGTTTTGGATCAGGTCACATTTCTTAATTCCTCTTTGTTTCCACAAGGTTTTACACTTATGCACTTCCATTGGCTTCAAGTGAAATTACTACTGACTATAACTGAAGACACTCAACCCTGTTAAGCTTCTGCTCTTCCTGATTCTCATGCCTCACACCTGGAAATGTAACTAGAAGGCACACAGTGATTTTGAAGTCAGTGAAGGCACTGCCTTTGGCTGAACTCTCTGTTGAAACCAATGATCTGCCCGTTACTTCTCCACATCATGGTCATAATTCTGTCTATTAGTAATAAAGAGCTATTTGAATTTGGGACTTACCATGACTTAAATGTTAGGTACTTAATCCTGATAATAATAGAATCAATGGAAATAGATGAACATTTGCAGCAGGTAACTCACCTTAACTATTTTAGGTAGGAATTGATCATTTTCTAGAGTTACCTCATTTTTACTATGTAGATAGGAAACTTCATTAAATTATCCACCTCATTTTTAGACAGGTATCAAGTCAGAGGAAACAAGGTGAGTAGTTAATATCTTTAAAATCAGTTCTTTTTATTATGCATTTGCTAAACATATCACTGCCTTCAGCTCTTCTGCAAGGAACAAAAGTGACAGGTGATTGTACCATAATAACAGAGCAGCCCAACTGAAGTAGGTTTGGCTCTTTCTTCTGGGTGACTAAGAGCTATTTGGGAGTGGTAGACAGGAAATGCTCAGCCACACTCAGCAGTTTTTAAGTTTTAATTAAGAAAAGAAATGGGAAGAATGGACTTTATTGCATGCAAATGTAAACATTTAAGTTTACATGATATTGTATATCTCCAAACTTGTGTTGTGCTCTATGCCTTGAAAGAAAATTATCAATTGCACTTAGAGAACAATATTTCTATTTTTTACTTACTGAATCTTTTCCTCTCCCTAGCCTGTCAGAGCCTTGCTATTTTCATGACACTAGGGACTAGAATGATGTGACAGACAGTGTCTGGCTTCAAGATTCTCATAAATCCTTTTGTTTCTCATCACCTCATCCTTTCTTACTCAGAGACTACTTCTGATGTTCCAAGTTCAGTTTCATGTTTTTATAAGGCCCATCGATCAAAGATACTTCACATGTGAAAAACATGAAAAATAATCACAAATAAGAATCAAAGACCTAGTTTTTAAATGGAGAATGAATATGCAACAATCATTTGTGTACTTGACTCTCTTTCTTCACAGGTCTTCCCTCTTGACATTTGACAAGGTCTGTTACCTAGATGTGGGAGGAATGCAACTATGCATGGAGAGATACATGTAGGAGCTATGTCCTCATTATTTTTCTGAAGACCTAACATTTTAAATGCTTCACTTCTGTTAGACCCTCTAGGGATCTTAGGATCTAGGTGACTGAATCCTGGTTTGCATGTCATCTGGTCCTACCTGGCAATGGCTAGGTCATTTTTCATGATGCTGACTGAAACTGTGATGGTTTAAGGATAAAGGGATGTTAAAAGGGGTATAACTGCCAGTAGGAGGAAAGAAGAAGGTGTTTCAGGAATCAGTGGTTTGGTTTGGAAATTAAAATTTTGATTTTGCTCAGGAGTATTATTATTGAATTCCTTTGGTGTCAGATCAGGTTTTACTTAAACATTTCTCAGATGGTGGAATATTTATTTGCCCCCAAAAACCAGGGAAAAAGGCATAGCAAAGTTCCAGAAAAGCTTTTCCTCTTAGGTTTACATCTCAAGCTGCATGCCAGCTCATGCTTCACAGCATGGACCCTTACCAACAAAAACAATATGCCCTTTCCTATTGGTTCAGCCAATTCCTGACCAATCAGTTACCAATAACTAGTTCCAACTGTTAATTTTCATGTTTCACTCAAGGAAGACTGTTGGTTCAAGTACGGTGAAATCCCAGGTTGTGTCAAAGTAGTAGATCAAAGAATGAACCTTAGACAAATCCATTCAGAAGAAGAATCTTTGCAGATTTGCAGTAAACTTTAAAGTAGTTCAAAGGATATGACTGAAGCAGTCATGAAATCATGTCTCAAGCTTGAGTCAACCACTGAAAAATTTTTAACTGCAGCATATGTCATTCCTTAAAGCATTTCTTAAATCTAGATAGGATTTATATTAATTATTCCTATGTACCTCCTGTGCACAGGAGCATTGTTCTATGTAATGGAGCAAGAACTGCCGCAGAGAAAACCACAGGGAGACTTTGCTAGCATGTTAACATCAAGCCAAATAATGGACAACTGAAGTTAGGCTTTTATAGCATGGAATATTTGACATCTTAACGGTGAAAATTGTCATGAGTTTACTTCTTTTATCATGTGCTTACATTGTAGTAGTGCAGAGCAGATTCATCTTGACCTATTACTGAATTCTGCCGTTGAGATTGAAACACAGAGATAAAATACACCTCCTCCTACAGTTTCCTAAAAGCTGTTTAATAAATCTTCTTTTATTATTATTTAATTAAATCTCTTTGTTATTAGAGAATTCTTTCAGTCACAGCTCATCTGTGACTATGGTTTTCACTGTTAAGGTGTAATTGCAGATACAGCAATAGATATAGATATATGTATACTTATATATACCCTCATGAATCAGCCGTGATTGCTGTCTGAGGGTTGTGCTTGCAGTCACCAGTAATCACCTTCCATTTCAGAAGGCAAGCACTGAATGCTGGGGAGCTGGTCTCAACACAGCAACACCAGTTCTAGTTACTTTTCTTGTTAGTGTTGTAAATTCAAACCACATTGACAAAGACAACAGACCTACTGCAAATCACCATTTGCACCTGAGGAGTGTAATGCCTAATTGAAGCCATTTTGCTGGCTCAGACTGAAGTTCACGGGGCATTACTTGACTTCAGAGGAGCTTTGCAGTGATAGGGCAGTGGTTGTAGCTGGATAGAACCAGGGAAAACCCCTCACAGGACAAGGCGCATGTTTATCTCATTGCACATGTCCCCATGGGATATTAATAAAGCTGATCTGACAGATCAGTAAACTATTAGCTGATCTCTCCCTCAGTATATTTAACATGAAGTAACGATGTACTTTCCCAAAAACAAAGGTGAGGGAGAGTAAATGTGAGAATCCTGGGTGGATGGTGCCATTGTGTTTTTACTCAGCGTCATTCTGCCCAGAGACGCTGTTTTGACAAACCCTGAACAAGCCAATGGTTGTGTTCTGGGAGCTTGTCTGAACAACACATGCACTACAGCTGCAGTTCAAATCTGTTTCATATTTAGTGTAACAAATTATGCAAAGTACACCAAATAAGACCCATTTCAAATTCCAGTGGGCCTTTCTGAAAACATTTTAGAGAATTGTTTTCTTTGCTGTTTCCCTTTTGCTCCCATTAAAAAGGTGAATCACTAAAAGTAATTGTGTAACAAGGCAAAATGACAGTCTGTTCAGAAAACAGCATGACAGGTTATAGAGTTCCCAAAGACCTTCATGTCTTTCGTATTAGTGAGAGTTTGACTACACAATCCAGAATGGACACTTGGCTTAGAAACTGCATATTCCTAGCCAACAAGAAAAGTTTTGAATATTTCTCACCATAAAATATTTTAAACTATGCTTTTTAACATTTCTCTGTATTGAATATTTCTTTTTATTTACATGGAAAATACCACATAATATCAACAAGACTGGATTATTTTGAGGAGTGTTTGAGGAAAAAAACAGTTTTAATAGAAGAGTTACACAGAAATAGAAAGGTAAAAGAAAAGACTGGAAGTAAATAGATGTTCTTGATTCAGATAGAAACTCAGTTGGTGGCTACCAAATGATAGAGTAATTTATTTGGGTTCTTGGGAGACAAAGTTTTCTTGCTTGTTTGTTTTTTACATGACATTAACTTCATGTTGTTAACCTCAGACATTAAAGTCATGTCAGGCCACAGATATAATGATGCTTGGAAAACTAAGAATTTGGGAGCTTTATATTTGTTGTTTTGGTTTGTAGCTTTTCTTTTTAAAAACAAAACAGAACAAAACAAAACACCACAAGCCCAATTTTAAGGACTGGAAATTTTATGTCTGATGTAATCACATGGTTTTAAAACAGGGCTTTGCAGAGAAGTATCAAATATCAAGACCATGATAAAAATCACAAGAACAGGGAATACTCCTAATTAGTGGTTGGTGATGAGATGAGGGAAAAGTAAATCTGACTAACAGTCTTGCCTTCAGAAGTTTCTGAGCCATTCCTGTCACAACTGAGGCATAAACACATGTGGGAAAAAGGCTGCTCTATTTGTGTGTCCTGTATCATATTGGCAATTATTTATAAGTCTGTGGTGTCAAGGCTCAGTCCTCTATGAGATCATTTGGCTCAACCTCCCCAGCTCCTCACTGACACCGTAACACCAATCTTTATTGGTAAGGCTATACAGCCATGCTCATTTATGGCTCAACCAGCATGCAAAACTGAATTCCCCAGCCATCCATACTGCTCCTGGAAGTTGTCTCACACTTTGGCTCAGACCTGGAGCAGGGAAGCATATTTGCCAAGCAGAGAAACTCAGGGCTGGATAAAACTGAACCCACAATGCATAAAAATCTGTCCTTGGGCACAGCTAAAGCAGTAGAGACACCCTTTGAGATTGTCTCAATGGCTTATACCAGATACTGTGAGGTGTAAAGGCCCTCATCCCATCAAATGCTGGAAAAAGTTTTCATCCCAGTAACAAGCAGGGATAACTCCTATTGCACATGGCATTCTTATGCCTTTTTGCCCATTTCGCCAGACAAAAGGAAGGCAACAGACAGAAAAAATCCTAGAGAATTTGAATTTACTGAAGCTCAGGGGCAAGTATGAGGGAATTGCCTTTCTTGACTTTCATTCTTGACTTAACTGCATCCTTTACATTGAGCATTATATTTTCTAGATTATTTTTACTATTTCTTCATTCCAAGCAAATGCTTTAGGTTTGTGGTTTTTTTAATTGAGTTGGAACCTTTGGCTATCTTGTTAAGTAAAAAGACAAATTGTCAACAAAGATATATTGTTAAATCATTTCTTCACAATTATTTCTTGTAACATATCCAATAACTACTTCTGTAACATAACTAATCCACATCATGGCAGTATAAAAAAATTAATTTTCTTGGCACATTTACATTCTGTAAAGTGTAGCCTAGATGGCACTACTTGAGTTATCATTCTTCTTTTCTTTGTGCTTTATGCAGGTGATGTATCTTTTTGACAATGCAATTTCATGAAGTTTAATAGTCCTATAATCTTATAGGGGCTTATTGTTGTATTCTTTATCAAATATTGTTATTTCTCTAGCAGTTTAAGGTTGAATTTAACTATTTCTTTTTTGGCTGACACATTGCCTTAGAAACTCAGATGTGATATCCTGTTCACTCAGTATTGTTTCTCCCCACAATCTCAGCACTGCTTCTTTCAAAGCAGTATTGAGGATGAACTCCCAGTAAATATAATTATGTATGCTCATGTTACTGGATACCAATATCATATTCTCGTGGTAAACGGGTGTTTTGCTTGCATTTCCAGCCTTTCTGTCCTCCAGCACCATATTCTTCTTCAGCAGTAGCATCACCAGACCAAACATCACTTTGTGTTGGTTGGTTCATGCCAACAGCACAGCTGCACAAAACCTGGGCACTGAGGCAGAACTGTGTTGAAATGCCTGTTCTATGTGTGAGTAAATCTCAAGAAGGTTAGCTGGCTTCAGAACTGTCCCTGTGTCCCACTACCAGCCCACCTTGTGCCTTGCTTCAGGTGAATCTCCTATCTGTGTCTCTCACAGCCTCTGGGCAGCAGAGGAGCTCTGTGCTCTCCCCGCCAAACTGAGCCAGCTTGACTGAGGAGCTGCACTCACCATCCATCCCACCGAGACAGCAGCATCCTCCCCCACTTTTCTCATCATCCACTAATTCTGTTATGCTTTCCCATAAAGAAAACAAAACAAAACAAATAAACTCATCTGGCAAGAATTACTCTTCCTCAAGCAATTGTGGTAGGTAATTCAGCTATCCTCTGAGAGAGGAATTTTTTAAAAAGAATCAGCACTAACCTAAACCAAATTCTCTCAAAATCAGTGTTATTTTTATCATTGCCTTAAAGTGAGCAAAGTTAGGCTAATGTTGGCAGTTTTCGTGCCACCCTATTTTCATTTTTGTTTATGTTTTCTTTATTATTTTCAAGGAATAGCTTAAAAATCACAGAACTTCCGTTCTCGGTGGGTTTTATTCTTATTATTGTCTATCAAGAGACCTGACTTTCACAGTGGATGTTGGGAAGATTATCACCAATTCCTGTCCTCTTTTCATATAAAAGAAACACTCCTCATATATTTGTAAAAGCTAAGTATTTTCTTATGAATCCCTCTAAGAAGAAAACTTTGTCTTCTCGTCTGTAAGTTTTAAATTATCTTCTGTTAGACTGTACTTTCTTCTCCTTCCCTCTCCCTCTTCTTCCTATCACTGTTAATATTCATCCCTATCTGACCTTAAACAAGTACTATTTTCAAATTTTTCGTGTTCATGAAGAATGGATTTTTGCAGCTTACAGTGGCTCAGATCTTATGCACATTTCAGTTCAGATTTGGTTGTATTTGCAACTACCTTGACATTTAAATTGTTTTGGCTTTGGCTGTGGCCATGGGGCTCTGGATATTTTGATACAGTGGTGCAAACATAGCATACAAGATGTATACAACATTTACTAAGTCTATACAGAGTATTCAGCTTTCAGATGCCTTCAGTTTTTACAGTTATTGCTGATTATTTTCAGCTTTACATTCAGTTTCGTATCTTGTATTCCACTTGCATGGTCAGATTATAGCTGTGAGCTCCTTTTTAGTTATGACACTAAGGGCATCTCATCTTTCTGCAGACTTCTTTCTTAAAGCTGAACTTAGATTTCACTTCACAATCCACCCATCAGAATTTTCATTATGCCCCCAAAGCCATAATCACTGTCAGATGCTGTATTATTCCTCTTGATCATTTGACATATTCCTCAAATATACATACAGATATGGAGGTAATTAAACTCATGTATCCTTACTATTCTTCTTCTCTTGTTTTATAAAACCATATCTTCCCTTTTACTTTGCAAGTAATGACATCTGAATTAACACAACTCTATGCAGCTGCGATGGTTTGAAGTCTATTCAATAACATTTTCATGTTTATCTGTGGTCCTCCTACTACAATGGAAATTGTTTCACCCAAACAGACCATTGCCTTGTTGAGACATCCTGAGAATCAAAAACCTGACTCTTTCTACTGCCATGATGAAAATCACACTTTGTGTGTGTTTCTTCCCTTTACCAAGGCTGTCTCTTTATTCTGAAATTGCCTAAAAACCACTGCCCAAACTATCTTTTTTCTGGAGGCCAAAGCTTCATAGCATCAAATGATAAAACTTTCCCAACTGCAAATGAGATTTCTGTCCCAGATAAAATGGATGGTATAGTCTTACAGAACTCTGATTAAGAAGCTGAAGGTGTTGGAACTGCACAATATCTATGACTATTAAAACAAGGCAGATCAATGGGGGCTCGTTGAAATTATGTATGGTGTGTGAAATTATCTGTGGTCTGAAATTATGTATGTCAGGCATCTCTATGTAAAATTATAAAAGATCAGAGCAACACGTTAATTAAGTGGTATGGGTTGCTGTGAGCTTTATTGTCCAAAGGTGCATATAGAAAAGCCATGTTGCTCAGGAGTGGTTTTGAACACAAGTCCATCTGGTGATTTGATAAAAGTATTTCGTTTCTCAAGGCAATCTGAGTGTATACTCCCTAGGCGCCACAGTTTATAGCTTAAATATGACTTGCATGTGGATTCAGCATTACAAATAGGAAACAGCAGCCCTTGGACTTGTACTCTAATGTAGTCCTTTCATCACCCAGTTACCCTTAAGCATCTCCTTTCCTATTGTAATTTGGCTAAATGCAAAGCATTAGTGCTATTGATAAAAACTAATGGTTCTACTTAGAAAAAGAGGGGTATATTTAAAATAAAGGAGATAGCTGGCTTGCTTTTCCTTGTATCCAGGAAGTTAACCAGGGATACTGGCCTGCAGCCATCTACTTCTGGATGCAGGATTGTAGAAGCAGCACCATTGTCATGAAGGATCAGCCTACACCTGCATCCTTCAAATCCATTTACCAGGGAATGTGTCTTACTAACTAATATATGCAGCCAAAATCAAGGAACTGCTTTATTTTTCCATTGTGAGTTTAACTGAAACAAATATCACAGTCCTAGTGAATATGAGGAAACATAATTGACAAAATAGGCAGCAGAGGTGCAGCAACAGGAATATTTACAATTTTTTGCCACTATGAGAAAAATGTAAACTTAACGGTCTTTCTTGTTTTAGTCTAGCTGATGCAGTAATTGAATTTTATTTTTAGTGCTGATGTTTCAGCTAAAAGTCAGAATCAAGAGATCATTATAAAAAATATAAATGACACTAATAAAATGCCATATTCTAGAAAATCAAGGTAGAAATCACATTCTCAACTGCTGTTAAGCAAGGAAATTATAGTAAAGTTAAGAGAAGTACTTTTAACTCCCAGTAGCTGAAGATTTGACACCACTTCTGCTGTTGCTACTGAGACATTTGAAATAGTAGAGTTGTGTAAATTCCCCATGTCATCAAAGGTGTAATTTGCATAAAAAGAGCATCTGCACAGTAAAGCTGAGAGAAATATTTGGACAAGCTGCAACTGCAAAATTTGAAGTGCTGGTTTGTTCAAGACAGAAGCACTGAATCCTCATTCTTATGTCTCTTCACTCAAGAGAAAGTTTGTTCATGGAACCCCTACCAAAGTCAAGCAGGAGGGTAATAAATTGTATGCAAAATTTTTTATTGTTATGCATATTCACTACAGTGAAGAAATTAGTGAATTGGGGTCTAGATCTCACCTTGATAGTCCAAAAATGCCTTACACTGGAAGTCAGCCTGTTCTTAAGCTTTGGCATAGCCCCAGTTTGACAAAGAAAGTTGCAAGAACCATGGTGGATAAAACTAAACTACCAGCTTTTCAGATAGCAAATTCTTTTGTGGCTTGGACAATGTCCTCTGTGTAGTGTGCAGCTTCAAGCACAGCAAGGAGTGTTAGCAAATAGTCTCTCATCCTCACTTTGCAAGGAAAGGTTTGCCTCAACCCCCCTTTTGACTTACCCTGTTTCCTCCCAGCAGCCCGACAGATTCTACTTCCGTCACCCCCTTTGTTTCACAAAGGACACATGCTTTTGTTTGCTTCATGCTTCTTATCCCTGCACAATGATTCTCCCTTTTTCAGATCTCTCTCCAAAGCCCTCAGCTCCCAGTTAGGCACCCAGTGCTAAGCACTTCAGTCTTTGTTCCAGCCTTTCCATTTCAGTTTTCTGTAAACAGGCAAGTTTTGTCTCTAACAGTAAGCATATTTGTGACCTTTCAATCGTGCAATAATTCTTGTCATCTCGCCCTTTTCCTAAATGCTTTCACCTTTTTTTAATAGTCACTCTTTTAGTTAATTGGGCTATGGCCTTTTTTTAAAATTTCCTGTTAAGCTCCACAGACACCTGGGGCACTTGATGCATAAATAATACTTAGTAAAAAACAATGAGATCGACGCTCCCATTAAATTGTTTCATGGTAACTTTCACCTAATGAACTCACATCCGGCAACAGGAAAATCAGATACTTTGTAGAGAGTATTAAAGCAGGTTTTGAGGTGATTCATAAAAGATATACAGTTAAGAATGTGGAGGATGTGGAAAGTACCAGCTAGGGGTCTTTGATTAATGGATATATTTAGGTAATTGTAACTGAGGAAGTATTTGCTAGATCACAAAGTAAAAGATATACATTTGCAATTAGTTCCATGTATTAGGTGAGAGGAAAACCTATTAGTCTGTAAGTTTGGAATTCTCACAGGACAAAGCACAGTTTTAGCAGCAACATTCCAAAAAGCTTCCAAATGCATACATTCATGATGTTCAGAAAGTAGTTCAGTGTCAAAAGTCAGCTATCCCAGTTCTGAATTCTGTTTTAACTGTTCATATTTTTAGGGGAATGGTATCTAATGCTAGATCTCATTTTAACCATTCTGTTAATGTCATGATCTCTAACCTTTAATACCTCTGTGAGGTACAGCACAATTGTCCTAATTTTAGATATGGAAAACAGCTACCCAGAGAGTCATCCTCAGATGGACTCAGGTATCATGATGACATGTAATGCAGTACCTAACCTTTGCTACCTACTGCAACCCATAGACATAAGTGCTTCAATCCTGTTTACATTCCTCTGGGAGATTTAAGAGGCCATGAACATGGTCTGGTTTGAATATTCATTCAGATACAGGAAAAGTGCTGAGTTGCCTACCTTCTAGAAAGAAACTCTCTTCTCCCAGTGAATGATGTCCTTTGGTAGTTACACAAAGCCTCAAGAAGGGCATGATATTGCTGCATATGTGTGTCTTCTATTTGTCCATTTCTGTTTCTATGTGTTTGGCATAACTAAAATGTCATTGGACCAGATAAGAAAGATATGCTCAGAAAGAGATAAAATATATGTAAATAAAAAGACAACATAACCTTGTAGGTAAGAAACATACTGTGATGGAATTATGTATCTACATAACCGTACAATTAATTCTGAATCCAAAACCATCTTCAGTAATCATTTGCAGGATTCAAACTTTGGTTTATGTCTTCTAAACTGAGTACCCTAACTCAAAACATTATTTTGTTATACTCTAGCTTTCTGCTTCCATTATTTCTATCAACCAGCAATTTTAAAAGATGCACAGCAGGGCTCCATCTAAGTCTAAAACTTTGCAATTCAAGTATTCAGGTAGCAAAGAGCAAAGGCTCAGATTTTTTTATGAAGAAAAGGAAATCTAATTCAACACAGCCATGTCACCACTAACCTATGTCACCACTAACCTTCGAGTTTTGGTTCCTGCTGAGTGTTGTGGTTTTCAGCAATGAAATCATTACAACATTCAGTATAGACTCAAGGAGCTACATTTTACTGAAGCTGTGTTGGCTCCGTAAGAGCTTTCTCAGGAAAATATGCATTGCTCCTCCGGAAGTGAGAGGTCTGAGGAAGCAACACAGTGCAGAGACATGTTAGTGTCTTTGGAGAATTAGTGGAATTCAGCCAAAATGTTTGGGTTTTGCCAGAGCAGGAAGTGGAGGTGGCAATGTGAGGAGTCGAGAGACACCAGCAGTCTGATGCAATGGAAACAAGAGTGAAGAGGTAACACACGAAGGCTTCATCTGGGGAACAGGAAGATAAGGTCATGAGAATCTGAGAGAATGGATGGAAGAAGCCATGAACAGGATTGCCTAAACCCAGACACCACAAATTTTATTAAATGGGTATCATTTACCAAAATGTCTGAAACTTCTGAATTAGATAAAAGTGAGAGAAACTCTCCTTCTCCTGCCATCAGTTACAATTTGGCTCATGGATCAAATCCTGCAAACAGGATTTGGACAGTCCAGATACCACAATTGGGTGGTTCTGGGCGCTGCCAGGAGCATGATGTGTAGTGAGATTCCAACTTCCATATTGTTTTCAATTAATCTGATTTTAGTTAATTTACGTTAGACAGGTTTTTGTTGCAACATATGAAAACTTCATCAAGAAATGAAAAACTATCCACAATCAAAAGAGTGCCCAATTGCCTGTTCTAGAAAAGCACCTATTAAAGATTTTCCTATCTATTAGTGTCTGTTTTCACTAACTTTTAAAAGTCTGAATTTGCTCCTGGTGTATGCATTTTCAGAATATGACTTTGAGACTAAGAAAAAGCTGTATAAGCATATAAGAAGCATGTGTGAGTGTGTCTCTGTGTGTATGTGTGTGCCTGCATAACATACTTGCTCTTAGAAGTATAAAAGTGTTGCAGTGGTTGCACAAAAAAGGCTTTCATTTTACCTACAATGTCCCTACGAGGATAAAACTCTGGTCTATAAAGATAGCCCATAAGCATATTTTTACTACTTGTTCTTTTTCTTGGTGAGAGAAGGAGTGAGTAGGGAGGCAATAGACATCAGTGATCCCATAAAACGTGTTCAATTTATTAATAAGATTTTAGAAAAAGATGAGACCCAGCAGCCTGTAGACAGGAGTAACTTCTACAACAGTCTGGTTACCAATCATTCTAAGAGCCAGCTAACAGCTGTCTGACCATTGGATATGGCTATTTGCATGGCTAACAATTGGATGTCTATCTGCTGTGTGAATGGCTCGCAACAAGCTGTTTGTTTGGGGACTATTCATAACGGCACAGTCAAAAGTCTCCTGAAAGGCATACTCGTTTCCATTTCTGTTCTTTACCCTTCTAAAATTGGCAATTTATTACATCAAAAAATAGCAGTCAACCCAGAAAAGGACAAAATTGACACAGTTCCCTTTTGATCTTTCAGTTTTGAATAGGCACCCACCAATGAACTTCCCAATGAATATTCATTGGATGCAAAAGAAGTACCCAGCATTTTTTAAAATAGATTTTACTTTAAATATTTAATAAAAGAGATAATTCTTGATATTTTATGTTGCAGAGATGTTTTTTCAAATAACTTTAGGAAAGGTTATTTGAAAAAACAACCTGAATGCATTTGCTGTAGTATTCTCTTTCATTTTATATATATATATACACTCTTTTCCTGTATTTCCCCATGTTTCTGCCCTTGTGGCAGGTTATTCTATACCTCTTCTTTGCACAGTTTCTTTTATCTTTTTTTAAAGCAACTGTTAATGTTGCCTTTGACATAAGCAGTTTATACCATCAGTTTGATCAATATACCAAATGTTCTCTTCCTTCGCAATTTATAGAATTATTTCAAAATTTTCATGGAAATTATTTGAAACTTCCTTTTGCTGCAAATAGGTAATAGACCAAAATACGTTTTGTACGTGCCAAATTCCATTCATTGAAGTTTCTCTGATTTCAAGCCTGTAATTCCAAATTTTCAACAGTGTAATCAAGTGTGGAGGTTGGTCCAACACTTAGAAGAGGTTCTAATTCTTACAAATGACTAAAAAATAAAAACGAATTAATTTTAAAGTACGAGATTTAGGAGAAGTGGTTTTTTTCACTCTGTAGCAGGATAGATGGATAATGGGATTTCATTTATGACACACACAGCACATTATTGTCAATATTGTTTTTTCTGTTAGATCTAATATGATAAAAGCTAAATAAAGGACCTTAAGGGCAGAGTCTACCATCTTTACACGAGATATTTCATATCTTCTAAAGGAGAAGATAGTTAATATAATTAAGTTAATTTTACATCTACTGTAATTTCATACCATATTTTAGTGCCATGCTCTACATTAAAATATTCAAATGTTCTCATACCAGAGCTGTTTAAAAGTACTGCTCAAGAAAATCAGCATCCTCTGCAGTTTTTAGTTGCTTCTCCCCTGCATAAGAGGCCAGTCTTTCTCCTTGGGATGTCAGCTTGCTACTTCAGACATCTTGAATAGCAGAAGCTGCTTTTAGCACCCTTGCCAGAGCAAGGAGCTGCAGATTGGGGTTGGCTGCAAACAGGACCAGATGCTTTTGCACGTTTCTTCAACTCACTTTGAAGCAGCAATTCACAATGCAGCAGTTTACAACTGGTAAGATACAATGCTGCTTAAGATTTCTGCTGATACGATACTAAGACGTCTGGCAGTGAGATTTATTACACAGCAATCAAATTAATTACAACCCCTGGAAACAGATAAAAAAATGCAGGTTCAAAGATACTGAGGGTAGTTTACTATGTTTTCCTTTTTAACTAAGAGTTCTTCCCGTTCTGCCCTTTTTGCCTACAGTCATGCTTTTCCATTCATTGATTAGATTACCATGCTGCTTGCTAAACATATTATGCTCCTGAAAGTCACTCAGAAGCTCCAGCTGGTGCAGATGCAGTGAGCTGCTTCTTTAGCCAGCCTGGCCAGAAGAAACACTGCACTGCTACATTCATTAGTTACTGCTTCCCTTCACAGGGCAAATTAACATGCTTTTTTTCACTTTGAGAGCCTTACATGATCTGAGACTTAACTACCTGAGACACACTTTCTCTCATGCACTGCTGCAAGCCTTTTGAAAATAGCTGAGAACAAGTGATTGGGTGGCACTTTAACTGCAGATGAGAACATCAAATTCTCACCAGACTTTCCAGCTCTGGAGTTTTCATGCACATATTACAGCAGCAGTTGCAGATGCATCTTCTGCATGTGGAAATGGTAGCACTTTGATCAATTAGATCTGCTGACTTTAATGGTGTTGTCCTAGTGATGGATATGTAGCTATATTGGAATTAAGGTCCTATTTTTACTCTATTACTCTTCAGCTCAAAACACCAAAAATAGGAATTATCTCAAATAATATATCTACAACATGAAATTTCCCAGCTGAAAAAATTATACAGCCTTCCTTTGAAGTCAGTTAGGAGAAATAGAAAGAAAATTATTCTCATTACTTTAAGGATTGGATCTACAGGGATCCAACAGTGGGAAGCAGTGGTTAAGCCTGTATTCTGTAAGTCAGAACTACAGTAAAGATCAACGAATCAATTCTGAGAGTGCAGCTTTGTCCACAGAGCAGAGTGCAAGAAGAGTTTAAAGCAGACATTAAAGCCCAGAAGCACCAAAGCCACGTTATCACAGTTCTGTAGTTGACCTACTCTGCCTCTCGGATTGCTCAGTGCCATCCAAATAAAGCTACAAATTGTTGACTTCTGTGAGGTGGAGTTAGCCCAGATATCTCTGCAACAGAACACACTGCAGACATGCCCCTTCCCATTCACTCATCAGCAAGTTGCACTTGCACTGAAATTGATCTGGAGCCTTATCTTACGAGATCAAGCATCTTCATACTGGTAGAAGTGCATCAATGTCACGGGTTGTACATGTTTGAAATCAGTCCCCAAACAGATGTAGGTATACTAGAAAGCTACATGTGTCACCCAAGTCCCTCTCTGTGGACCTTCAGCCCATCTCTTTATTCAGTCTTTTCTCTAATGTAAATAGCCTTTTTTTTTTTTTGATTGCTCAGCCAGAGGGTTGGGGACATTATTTGCGCGTCTTTGTTGTATTATATCATAGGTAATTGAAAACGTAAGTAGTTTAATCTTCAAGCAGGCAACAGTTGGCAACGTATCAAATTTTATTGAATGGTTTTAAATTTTTTAACGTGGGGTGTACTACGAGGCCAAGGGCAAGGCAGAGAGTTTCAGTTTTATTGAATCAAATTTGGAGAGTATGTATTTAGTCTCCACATACACTCTATTCATGTAGAACATCAAAGGCTTTTTAATCATCCAAGCTTTGGGATTTTATCTCTTACTTCTCAGTCTGACTTGTACTGTTTACATGTTCTCTGGTGGATGTAAATTTTCCAAAAGCTAGTATCAATGCCTCTGATAGGGCTATGGGAATTACAAATTGTGGCTAACAGCAATGATTCTGCTGAAATACTCCACTGTATCACATTTTGTTTCAGTAGTTACAGAAGACGTTCTAAGCCAATGCTTATGCATGTGTGGCTTGGAACCTGTGGTCTGTGTTCCAGTGGTTCTTTATTATCAGAATGGGGGAGCTGGCTTTGCTGGAGTTTGGTTCAAGGTCAGTGACAGAGCAGGTGCAACTCAGACCCCCCAGAGCAGCCTCTTAGACACAACTATCCATCTACACTGATAACTTCTCATCCAAGTTCTTGTGTAACATCTGGATTATTTTTACTGTAACAAACACAGTTTTGTCTCATACATGTCAACACAAAAAGTTCCCGTTCGTCACACTGATCACATTGCGTATCCCATGGCATCTCACAGTTGGTTCCTATATCCCTAAAAAGCCAAGATGGGTTCTTTACCTCAATTACAAAGGCCTTCCTGACATACTGCATCATTCATATAATTTCTGTGCAGTACCCAGAGGTCTCTTACCCCCGTCATCTTGTAAACTGATTTTGTATATTCCAAATAAGCACTTCAATGATTTCTCCCTTGTTGGGGAGGAATTTTCTGCAAACATGTTCAGATTTTTCTCTATCCTCTTTCAAGCCTGACCTGAGAGTCATCCTGCTGATCTTCCCATCACTCCCCAGACCATTGCTTTCCACAGCTAACAGGAAAGAGCTCTAATGTCAAGGGGCTGCTCAACTGCAGCCCACAGGGCTTCCCTTGGGGCACAGGTCATTTATGACTGTCATGCCTGCAATGAGAGAGGAACAAGCAGCAGCCAAAAAGATTTTAAAAACAGTCAGTGGTTTGATTGGTTTGATTGTCATATAGTAAGTCAAGGTGCTCAGAAATATGTGAACTCTTCCCTTCCCTGTGGGAGGGGCACTGCAGCAGGCAATTTAATAAGACTATCCATGGACAAAAATGGTCTAGAGGCAGCATCTGAGGCAATGACAAGTTAAGCACTCTAAGCTTTATAAATCAAAAACATTTAAGTTTCACCCAGAAATTAGTGTTGAATATTGCCTTAGATACAGTTTTCTATGGGGCAAACACAAGTGACCTGTATTGCCCTTAGAGAAGGTTTGTGCTCTCAAATACTTGGATTTCTAATAAATGTGTTTTAGAGCATGATGTTTGTAAGACTTAGCTTCAATAATTACAAAAGAGAAGATGCAAATAAAAATAAAATATTTTGGCTATATTTTGGCCTATAGACCTTCTTCAGAAATCTGCAGTAAATCTCAGTCTCTTCCCTGTTATGCAAAAAAAAAGCCTGTGACAGATTTGTCACACAATGAAAGATGAAGGGAAGAATTTCTTTGGGTAAATACATTTAAAATGTTTGTAATTTACTGAGAAATAAATAAATAAAGAAAAACAAGTCCTTTCACATTCTTCTGGAAAACCATTCTCAGCATGTGCTGTAACTTCCAAACTCCTATGAGCTTCCATTGGAGCACTTTGTAAACCTTCATGTAGAATATTACAATTAATGGTCATATTACATGTCATATTACATTTTCTACCTTCATGTAGCATATTACAATTAACCAGCCTCCAATTGACCCAGTCAGCTCTGTGTTGTCCATTGGTATCTTGGTGAAGATAAAGCCATTGGATGAATATTCACAGTTTTTAGGGCAGGCATAATGAGTTTGGCAGAATTCAGGTGCTCTAATAAACTTGATGGTGCCATGTTGCTATTGCCACTGTATACACTGGATACAGTTCAAAATAATATTTAAACAATGGCAGTTTAGCTAATAAATGTCAAAAATCCTACAATTACTCTTTAATATACAAATTACACGGTATGGTTTGTTGGATTTTTTATATTCATAATTTAGTTACCAATAAGATCTATAAATACAATGTTTATTCTCAGTAAGTGTTATAATAAATGTAGTCAGATTAAAAAATACATTTTGAATATGAAAGTACAACCATATGTTCATATGTTCAGTATATAAATTTGAGAATTAGTCACAATTACTCAAATAACACAGCACAATGTAGAGATATTCTACATTGTTTATTTATGCATCATAGGCAATACATTTTCAGGATCTGCTCTATGACCAAACACCTTAGAGTGTGTGGCCCAAACCCTTCTCACTTCTCTGCCATTGCTTCTTCTTTGACAAATTCCTCCTGGAAGCTCTACTGTAATTTAAAAATATGACAGTGAAAGACAGCTGATGTTAGGATATGGATTTGTCAGAACATAAAACATGTCAGATTGAGATTATCTTCATAATCCACGCTGTACAATTCAAATCATATAGGAAGATATTTTACTTGAAATGTCATCAAACAGATCTTTTAGTCATTAAGCATTTATTTTATTATGCTCTTCACAAATGGCACTGAAAGAGGTGTTAGTTTTAGACTTGTCCCATAGTATGTAAGGCAGCCCCTCACTTCCATAAGTCAATATTTTTAATCTCCCATTTATTTATCTCTGTAAAAGTTTCTGTGGTAATGATAAATTAATTCCCATTCATAGGTGAGAACTGAGACACAAGTGAAAGAAAATTATGGTGAGACTCATTCTCAACTTCTACCTAAAAATCTACCCATATTATCTATTATACATATCCACAGACCTACCACTTCTAACAAGAGTATGCTTGGCAGGCTTCTAGCTCTATGTACCAATTGCAGTTCAATGCTTCTGATGAGATCTATGAAATAAAAACTCACACATCCTCTCAACTGAATGTTTAACAGCAGTGAACCACAGCATATATTTGATTTTCCATTCTTCATTTTGAAAATTATATCTTCTAGTTCTCCCTTGTTCTCACCCTTCCCTTTATCTTTCAAGCTCTTTTCTTGGAGATGGAAAAATCTGAATACAAGCCACTTTAATGTCATTCATGAAAGTATCATATTCTGGTATAGCTCCAGAATAATGTAATGACATTGTATTTTGGCAGACTTATGCAAGCAAATAATCTTCAAACTTCTGATTACCAGAAATGGCTGTCACCTTTATCTTATTTTTTAAAAAATCACAAAATACTTTTATATTTGTTCCTCAGTAATTTTTACATCTCCATAACCATTTAAGTCCTTTGGTGTGATCCCATAAATTCACTGTCCATGAAGGGTTAGCTGAGCAGTGAGTGCCTTACCTCTGATGTCACAGTTGTGCCACTTGACATCAAGCTTTACCTAAAGCAGCAGCAGAAGGAATGAAGCTGGTGGTGGTGGAGGGGAGGAAGAGAAATCCACTTCAGTGCCAAAGTTCCACCATTTGTCTATGCTTCCTAGGCAAAGTCTGTTTAAATTGTCACCAAATCGTTTTTGTTTGATTGGAATATGAAATACCACATTTTCCAGCACGTCTGAAGGATAAAGAAAGCTAAAATATTAGATGAAAAATCAGTGTTGCTCACTGTATAAAATAAGACTCACCGTACATTACTGGAGTCGACAAGGCTTGGTAATTCATGGCCATCAGATTGATGAGGAGAATTTTATTGAATTACTGAAGCTTCACAGCAATGACAATGAGACCCTGGGAAGCTAGCTGAAGAGAAAACAAGATTACACAAGTCCAACAATTCAGAATGAAATCATCAGTCTAATGAGCCGTGAAGTTATCCACACTATTGTAAAGGAAATTAATTGTGGTTCACAATACCATTCTGTCATAGTTGATAGAACTCAGGATTGCATAGATATAGTATGCAGAAGAAAAGTGTCCATCTTCACCACACTGACCCTGGCATGCAAACGAACAAAAATTTGGTTATAATTTCCTGTACAACAAACAATTTCATGGATTTCATTGGGAAAATTGTTTACTGACATTGTATACTTGTTTGCAATGCACAATATTAATGATAAAATCAAGAACAGTCTCAAGAAAACGTCCGTAAGTGCATCTACCTTCAAGTCAAGATATATTTTGAAGCAGAGGTAGGATTCATAGATCATCTAGCCTGCTTCTACTCTGTAAAAGAACAGTTTCAAAAGAATCTACTATCCAGCCATGTGAGACAAGAGGAAATTAAGACTGGAAGTATCAAAAATAAGGCCAGCAGCATCTCAACGGGAGGATGCAACTGTAAATATGATTGCTTTAATGTCTCACACTCATAAAACCCCTGATGAGTCTGAAATAAAAGTTTTTAAGAGGGGCAAAGCACAACACCAAGCAGAGTATGTCAAATAAATTTTGTCAAAGAAAAGTTAATGAGGCAAAGAACTGATTCAACTGTCTCTATTATTAAATAAGCAGAAGAAATTGTCCAAACATTACACTTGGTTCCAACAGCATCTCCACAGCCCCAAGCTTCCTCTGCTATTGTGCTGTTGGAGGAGACAGCAATTTTATGTAATCAAAGGCAAAGAATTTTTCAGATTGCAGTACTTCAAAGAAATTTAAGTGTGTTTTGTCCAGCTGAAGACCATGGTCCTATAGGCTGATCTGAATGAATATCCACAGTTGGAAGGAATGTTTCATGTTGATGTGAAGGACGAATGTGCTGGCTCTAAACATGAGGGGGAAAAAAATCATGATTAAGAAATATCCCCCACTCAGAATGTGAGCATATGAAATTCAACTAGAGACATTTTACAGGCCAGAACAACTCCTGTAGGGAGCATGCAGTCTGGAAACTGTCTCAGCACAGCTGCAGTCTCTTCAGCGGGACAACTTCACCATCAGAGAGGCTGTGACTGCAGAGCTCCACAGCTGAGCCACCTCCAGACCAGACTGAGGACAGATTAATTTATTTTCCTTTTCTACCAACTTTGCCTGCAGTGCTTCTTATTATACTTACCAGCCCAAAGATTCACACATGCTGTTTCCTCAAATGTCTGCTTTGTTCAGAACTGTGTAGCTCTGAATGCTCTGCAAGCATCATGTCATCATTTCAGGTCATACCAGGGGACACCATGCTTTACTACTGCCTTATCCTTTAAAAAATCAGTGCATTTACCCAAAAGAACAACCAACCTATAGGCAAAATGCTAAACAGAGAGAGCTCTGAAAAAGGAGCAAAAGGACACTCTCAGGTAATCCTTGTTAAAATTTCCCTATTGTATTGGAAAGGTTGTTTGGCTGTTACAACTTATTCCCATTCTCACTACTAGTGAAACATACTTGCTGGGTGATACTCCTGTAGCACTTAAAATAGATCTAAAGAGAAATTTTAGTGACTTTGCAAACGTGTTGGACAGCAATTTAATCATGCCTTTTCACCCAAAAAGCTCAAGCCAAGGAGGGGATGCTACATTAGAGCCACAAGCTACCATGAGATCAAGGAAATGAATTCAGAAGTAGAAATGGCTATCAAGTACACAGAGAAGTTGCTGACAAAATCCATTGTTTTTTAAGCTGGTGATGTATTTGATGGACTTCCAAAGTACAGCTATGAATTTAAAACCTGAATTTTCAAGACAAGTGTACAAGTGGTTAAAGTGGGTAGAATAGTGTAAGAAACCATCAGTTTACCTGAAAATTAAAGTAGTCTGGCCTACTACATGACCTCAGCTTTTTGTTTTAGAGAATATTTATTTGGGGGAGAATATTTGAATCTGTACGAATATTCTGACCTTCATGCATCAGCCAAAGCTTGTATTTGATGAAGGGAGTAAGACAATTGCCAATTAGAGATGCTTCTGTCCAAGTCACATTATAAAAATATCATGGGGAGATAAAGAATTTCCTTAATTTTCTGGATAATTTGCGTATTATGACTTCTTTTGGTCTAAAAAGCATTACTTAAAAAACTTATTTTATTCAGTGAAGAGATTTCAGAAAATTTTGTCTCTAAGTTTTGGGTACAGAGATATCCGTGCATCTCACTGCATTACAGTTTATCTGTTATGAAAGGAAACAGAACATTTTGATCTTCTTAATAGTTCTAGAAAAACTGATGTTGCACAGTAGCAACTGTAGTGAATCAGGTCCAGAATCTTGATTCTAGCAGCAAAAGATGATAATCGTTTCAAAGGAAAAGCTATAATAACTATGATCATATACCACTGTAGACTTTAGAGCAAAATCCCAACATCCTGAGGCTGTTTCCTTGACATGCTTTTGTTCTATGAATGTAGAAGCCTAGTGCATGATTAATCTCTACATTCCATTGCAATAACTTGACTGATTTTGAAGTGAGGTTCTTCAGTGCAGTCTGTTCACCTGTTCACTACTCATCTTTTTGATTTTCCTGCCTGAGCAGTTCCTTACAAGTATTCCTACTGCCAATTTCATTACTAGTCTCATCTTGCTGTCCATGACTGCTCTTGAACAATCCTGGTCACTCCTGTGTGCATCTGAAGGGCTCCTGAAGGTGTGAAAGACAGGCAGTGGGTGGCAGCAAGAGCAAGTGTGCACTTCACAGCACTGTGCTCAGACAAAGTTTGGACAAAACTAGTGCAGAAAACCAAACCAAACTGGTCATGAATGCGAATTTCTTGCACAGTACACACATATATCCTTCCTGATCCACCACTTCTGAGGTGACACAGGTTGTTTGCATAGCTTGGTTCTTTCTGATATCAAGCAAATATATTTGTTGAGTAAGGTCTTAAGAGTTCCACAAAATAGCAAACTGCCCAGCTGCAGGTCAGTGCATGATCCTCACTTGTCCTGTATCTCACAGTAGGCCAGAGCCATAGGCTGGCTTGCAACAAGAAATAGCAATATCTCATAGTTTGGAAGTGCAGATATTCTTTATAATTTAAAAATTATTGGGAGAATGAAAGAGAGCAGACCTGGGGGCATTTTCAAGAACTCCTGGTAATGGAAAGAGAGAACTCAAAAGGCATATGGCTTAGAGGTCAGCTTATCAGTGACAGTAGTTGTGTGGTAACTGTCAGCAAAGCTACATCACTTTTGAAATAGTCAAATTTTCCCAGTCAAGGAAATTGAAGGACAGCAAAACCCCTTAAGTAAAATTCAGCTACAATAGCTGGAGTTTGCACCCCATAAAAGGGCAAGAAGTAGTTCTGTTCTCTCCAACCATGCTCTATGAGTTGGACCCTCTCCTTGGGTTCTGTTACCTCTCCTACAGTCCATGTATTCTCACACACATCTTGCCACAGCAGCCATCACTCCATCCATAAATGTAACACAACAAAGCACTTTGGCAGGTTCCAATTCTGCAATTTCCTCATTAAAAAATACGAAATGTAGAAAAAATCACTTAAACATCGATCAGCTATAGAGACATTTCCATGAATATTAGAGAAATACAACTTGCAGCTATCATTTTTCACTCTATCTCACTTTCTTAAACATCCCAACAGAAAACCACATGCAGAATTGCTTAAAGTGTAATTCATGAAAGCCACACTGACCCTAGAGTAATCATTGTAATGTGGGAACATACAACCAATAAATGTTGTTTAAAGTATAAGGCTGTATGGTGGTGGCTCTGAACTGAGGTGGGAGTGTGTGGCTTGCGGGTGACAGAAGGGAAGTAGTTGGGGTTGAGAAGAAAAATTGATCAATGACTGTAAATGGGGTGTGGAATGATTTAACTGCTTGTTTGCTTTCATTTGTGGGCTGTAAATTTAGGAGCCTTGTCTAAAGCTCATGAAGATCTGGAGCGTGTGCCTGTAGTGTGAGTGTGGGTGTGAAGTAAAATTAAATATACATTACCTTGTATCAGCCTTCTTGCTGAAGAAATTAATTAGGGTATCACGCACCAAAGAAAAAAAAGGTGTCATTAACTGAGAAGTTAGGAGATGACAGTGGTAAGAACTGAGTGAGAATGCGAGTCAAAAGCTAGAAGTATGTGACTCATGCCCAGTATTTTACACAGAGCTTATAGAACAGCATTTAAAGAATGCACACAACATCATCTAAATGCCCCCTCTTGTGTTTGTTCTGAAAATGGCACATTTGTGCTCAGCAGTGGGAAAGGAGAATTCTGGTTTTTAGTTGACAAGTACCTTACAGCAATGCTTAATGACATTTTAAAGACTATATTTCATATCCCAACTTTAATGTAAAGACCAAGTCGAGTACCGTGTAAAGATTTTTGTAACAAATCAGCTTTCAATGTGCAAAAATGTTTTGCTGTTATAAAATCACCTTGGTAGCAGGAATCCTGAAGTTCTGGCAATGCTTTTCCTTACTGAGAAATCTCAGCTGTGCTTTGGAGATACAAGATATTTGCATTTTCAAATGCATTTTCACTTGCATTTACAATAAAGTTACTGTAGGAGCGCAAAGTAGACAAATTCGAAAGGATATTTTGTTGGACAGCAAGCATAGATTACTGGGCTTTAAGGGTGGTGTTCTTAGAGAAGTCATATGTGCTAGTGACGTTTCACCAAAGAAAAGTAGTATATATAACAGGTTCTGCTGCTGCTTAAACCTCAGCCCAGAAATCTCACTTGAATAGTGTCAACTTCACATTTTGCCTGGAAATCTGACCACTCAGAAAGTGTAGAACATTTTGTTAAAGGTTTACTGTCCGTGGCTTGAAAGCATTAATATCAAGTACAAAAATTTTAAAGCAAAAGTAAGAGCTGCTTTGGCACATGATTTTATAGCTTGCATACTTGAGGTTTGTTTAAAATCTGATCCACAAACTACTCTGATGCAAACTTGCCCATTTAGATGCTGGTGGCACTATTGGTCATGACCTAGTCTCACTTGACAAAGTGTGTGCAACAGTTTTTTGCAATAAAATATGACTTTTGCAACACTTTTTGTCACAGAAATTACAAAATCCTTTACTTCATCATGGAAGTACATGACAGAAATAGGAGGCTGGTTGCAGTTAATAGGAGACAACCACATGTTGGGAGACTCCCAGCTAGACAGACAAATTAAAAGTTGATACAAGAAGCTGCTCCATGTTGTCAATTGCAAGATGTCATTTCATTTTTCAGCTTCTATCTATTTGAAGAATATCTGTTTGTGATGAAATTCTGAGAAAATGCATACAAGGGCAGATATGCAGACAATTCCATCAGGCTTTGGCAATTCTTTTATTAATCCTCCATTATTAATCCTCCATTCATTTCAATGAGTGTTTCAACTCAGGACCAATAAAGCATATCTCAGTCTTTTGTCAATATCCTCAAACCAGTCTTAGCTCTTAGAAATCCTCATTCACATGAATTCCTCTGCAAGTGTGGTCTTGTCCACTGTATTTAAAAAAAAAAAAAAGGAAAAAGGAAAAAAAAGGAAAACCCTACTTCTAATAGTGGAGTTTTAGAAGACTTGGACCTGCATGTTCCCAGTTGAGGCATATGGTCACTTATGTGATTCTTCTTATCCAAAAGATGGGAACAGTTATAATGCAATTTGAAAGCTAAGGCATCCTTTTTCTATTTATGCTGTTGTAGAATATTTCATGTTTTGTTTGTCACAAAATGACTCTTCGGTGTCTGTATGTGCATTCCCTTCCTGTATCATTCCTAAGTACTCATGGAAGAGTTCAGCTCTGAATAGACAACCACTAGCCATTTTATTACTATCTTCCTCAAAACTTTCTTCAAGAAAATTCTTCAAGAAGTTCCAGCAAGAGTGAAAGCAATAGTTTCTCTGTGAATTCATTCCAAAGCTAAAGATGGGAGAAATCACATGAAAATTCCTAGAATCTGTGTGCTATTATCCCTCAGCTCTGTAGACCCAAAAATGTCTTTGGCAGATTTTCTTATACCTCTTGTAGCCAAATGCATATTTTTCTCTTTGATGGTGATTCATATTACGAGCAATTAGGTCTTACTCAATATTATCTTCATTGGCCTGAGGACTGAAACTCCTAACGATGGCTGTCCAAAATAAGCCTCGCTGGTCTGTCTTCCATCATCCTAACCACATACTCTCCCCACTCAGGTCACTGGGATTTCACTCCATTCACTGCATTTGGCTCTTCACAGACCTCCCACAGTCCCCTGTTCAATAGTTCTCTCAACACATATCTCTCTCTAGCTGGTCCAAACATTTATCACATGGCTTTATTTTCAAGGATCTGTGTTTTTTTCTTTTTTAGTAGATTCCCTTGTTTCCCATCCACATCTTCCAGCAGTTCCATGCATTGGCAGCCTGGTCTTTCTCTGCAATTGCCTCGAGCTAAACATTATCTTCAGAGAAAAGCAACAACTGTTCAATTCTGTACTGACTGAACATTTTCCATCATCAAAGTGTTGCTGAGCATGTCTGGAATTCATAGGTGAAATTCTTGATTTGGTATCTATCTTTAGAAATTATGGGCTCAGTGGTTTTGATTAAACTGTTATATTTACCAGATTTTAGTAATATTTCATTAATATCTATCATAATGTTTTCATGACTGTTTTCTTTTTTTCTGTCACTTAAACAATGAAGTTTCAAAGCTAAAATGTAACTTCTGACTTTATTCCAAGTATCTAGTATGAATTATGTATGCATTATCATGTGTACTTATCTTCCCACAGCTATTGTTGTTTTTCCTGTTGCTGACCACCAAGTTTCACAACTGCAATATTGCATATTTATTCCAGATTAACATGGAGGTTCCCATACAAACAATAGTTTTATTACATTTTACCCATATTTACATTTTTTAAAATCAAATCCCCTAGTATTTGATTCCATGGCAGAGAGGGAACATAATATGCTATAAAATTAGCCTTAAATCATGTAAATATCCCCTAATTCCTTTAGCTCCAGGCAAAAGATGGTATCTCTGAGAGAAGAGATTTTTAAAGCTTAAGGAGTCCTATTTTGCATCCAAGCAATAAAAGCCGCTGAAGTATTGCTGTTACCTTTGTATCACTATTTGTAAAGAACAAAGGTCTTTTTAAGCAGTGAAAAGCATATTGGTGCAATTAAAGTCTACTAATAACAATTGAAATTATTTTCATAAGTCAGTGCATACTGGGGTTTTAATCTTTCATGAAAAGTTTAAATCAGGAATTTTTATCACACTGTAATTACTGTAAAAACTGCCAACTGGTAAGGAGTTAGAAAGAGATTTTATCTTGTGTGCATCTGTCCATATTTTTTCCATTTTATATTGCCTTGTAAGCTCACTTTTTATCCATAGCTTTAATTTCACTCTCATACTGCTTTTAGTCTTTGGCAGAGCTCAGTATGATCACAACTTCTGTCAAGCCTTAAAACTAGCTGGGCTGTAAGAAAATGCTGTTTGGAAGTGCACTGTATTTTAAAGGAAAGTGCAAAATAAAAGAATTAACCCAGAAAGAAACAACAGAAGATACAGAATATAATGCAATGAGAGAATGGGAAGGCTTGGCATCACTTCAGTAGGGTTTTGTGGGAGCTGACTGGGGGAGAAGTTATGCTCTCTGCTATACATTTCGCCAATGGAACAGTCCCTGACATTTGGGAAAGAGACAGCAGCATGCAATAATGCCAGCGGACTCAGTTAAAATAATCTATTAATACTGGTATTAAAGAACTGCTTTTCTTGCAGGCGTTTGAATGGCTGCAAAGCCCTCATATTGCAACCTGCTGGGTAGGTATCAGGCAGACTATTTTATTTTCTTCACACAGGCAGCCAGAGGCTTGCTCTCAGAAAGCTTTGCCTTGCAGAAGGCACTTGCTGTGCCATTTTGCCCCAGTTTAGTGCTGCTAACATGCACTTCACACCAACAGGCATGTTGCATCCATATGGGCCCTGGAGCCAATGGAAACAGGGGAGCAGTGGTGGCAGGGGAAAGGCTGATGGGAATCCTCCCTTCACCCTGCATTTTTTCTGTTCTTCTGTGTAGAATGTCCAACCTTTAGACAAATGAGTGTCTCTGCTGACAGAGACACTCTGCTGTCCAGAGTCCCTGCAGCAAGCAGAGACACTTTGGTGCTCCTCAGCAGCCCTGCATTCCCCCTGCATTCCCTGTGTGTCCATGTGCAATAACCCACCCAGGGCAGGGCACACTGACGCTGTTTCAACTCTGGAGAAGTTTCCTGTCCCCCAGTCACAAAGGCTCAGTTACTGTGAACTCAAAGCAAAGTGTATTATCCAGCAAATCCACCCCATACTTACAATACAATTTTGGAGCACAGGGTCGGTCTTTTTAAGTCTCCTGGTGAATACATTTTCTTAATTTAGCCATAATTTGTTTAAAAGTGGTTGGTCCTACAAGAAATTTAGTGTCAGTGTCAGTGTTTTCTTTGACTCTGGTTACACATAATGGTAATCCAAACATATTAAGATTAGGACAGTCTGGCACCTAACTTTAACTCTGCCCTTCCCTGATACCACAAGTAGAGAAAACACAGGATTGGAGAATCTCATGTTCTTTTAAAAATTATATATAAAATGCTTTCATTATATTAATATCATTACCACAGAGCTAAAGACATGTGAGTGCCTTAATGAGTGCATATCTTTTAATTTTAATCATGTTTTCCAGCTTTGAATTCGATGCAATTGAAACAAATCTGAAAAATATTTTTCCTTGAAAAAATTGTTTTCTTGGGTTTAACACCACCTTAGTTTACCAAGGGCATACCAAGTAATTGATTTCTAAAACTAGTACCTATCAGCCCACATCAATGGAAAAACTCATTTTTAAGGAATTTATACAGCATGTTAAGAAATACTTTGCTTCAATTGAATGTAATACACTAGCAGTAGGATATGCAAGGAAATTTATAAACTTTAGCGCTCAGTGGGTGTATCTTCATGTATAATATGAATATCTGCTTTTAAATAAAAAGCTCAATTTTTTTTCACATTATTTAGTTTTTATACATGTTTCCCATTATTACAATGTTACTGGAATTTGAAAACAGTTTGTATTTCACTAAGTACAGTTCTTAAAACAGAACAAAAAAGGTAAGTTCTAGCAGGCAACATTGCAGTTTGTATATGTCTTTATCTTGGAATTACCTTGTCTGTGGTCTAAATAGGTTAGTTTTCCATATGTTACTACAAATTGGTCTGTCAATAAATGCCTTTGATCAAAATCTAGGGAGAAGCACCACCCTCTGATTGTGATATCTATTTCTTCAAGCCACTCCATAGTAAAGGTTGATAAGAACAGAGATAAAAGGCTACCAACAGCCTGAGGTTTGGAATGTAGTTGAAAGCTAAGATACCCACAAATCAGTGGGGTGCATTTTAAAGAATGGGATCATCAACAAGAAACACTTAGAGTGTGTGTTTTGCATGTTATAATCCTGAGTGCTATCCTTGCTTGCTATCAGTATTGAATGACTAATGACCAGCACTACACTTTGAAAAGGCAGAAATCAAAGGTGGAACTTCTAGGACAAATCATTGAAAGATTTATGCATAAAACTGTCATAGATAAACTTTTCTTTTTGTACCAAAACCTGGCAATGGAGACTTGTTGTGCTGTAGCAATACCTGCATTTGTGCAGTCACAGTCAGCTGCAGGAAAAAGTGAAAACAAAAGGTTTAACTCAGGCAGTGCTCCCAGGTGAGCTGCAGCCAAGGCAGTGATTGGAGTCCTGCAGTCAGACAAGTGAGTTGAACTGTGGCAGTAGATGATACAGCAGAGCACTGTCTCTCATTGAGGAAAATAAGGATGACAACGGCAGCCATTAGCAAAGATCTTTGTATAGATTTCCTTCTTGTCATAATCTTTTTCAATGCAGTTGGCAATTCAGTATGGTCCAGTCTGTGCCACTAAGTGATAATGGTATCTTCACTCTGTGGTCCCATTACTTTGAAAGGGAAAATTCAACCTCAATCCACTGAAATTTAGACAAATGGCACCATCTACATCCTGATATGAAGTTGATTGTGATGCCTGCTTTAATGCTTTGCTAAGTGAGGACTAAATCCAAAAAGAAACCAAACCAGTATCTCAACATTATAGGGGGATGGGAAAAATCAGTCAAGCTCTAAATAAGGAAATACAATTCACTGCACTATGTAGGAAATATCTAATTTTGACAGAAGCATTTTACAAGCAATTGCATAAAATGAAGATGAATGACTATATGAGAAACAATTAGCTCTGTTCATGCCCCTCATTTTCTGCTCCCTTCAGCACTTTTAGACTTCACTAAAAAATATCTGAAACCCTTATTTTTTGATTATGTAAAACAAATAAAGTATGCTCTAAACTAAAATATCATCTACAATTAAACTAAAGTTTCTGCAAGCATCTTCCATGGTGTGTTTATTGCTTCCTCTGACAGGACACTGGGCATCAGTTTTTGGGATATTTTGTATTGAATGCTTGCAGGCACACAGTATGGTCGAACAAGTGATTATCCCCAAAAGCTGAGCCTATTCAGTAGTCCATGCTGCAACAAAGCCCTGTCTGAGACCAAGATTGCTTCTGCCTTCTGTCAGTTTCTAGTCCATTCAAGACAATTGTGCAGGCATTCATAAAAGAGTATTAAAATTAATGCTTTGCTTATATGTTTTCCACGAAGCTCACAATTATTTCTAGTCACTGAGAAAGCTCTTAGGGTGATAGTAAGGCTTAAAATATATACCTAGAAGGCAAGAATAAGACTATTAAAATTAACTTAAGAAGCAGACAGTAATACAATAATTTTTCTGAAGTGGTAGCTGAGCTTGTTTTACTTACTAGCTACATAGTTATTAGCTATTTTACATATACAACTATCATTTAGTTACTATGCATTAAAGATGGGAGTAGTCATTGAATAACTGTGTTTATTTAGTTGAAGCTCATGTACTCAGAAGCTTTTCTTCTCTCTTCAAAAGGGCTATGAGTTTACCCCAAGCCTAGCAACTTCACTCAACTCCCTGGAGAAAATGAGAAGCTGCAGATGGGATTTATTTTACCTAAATATTACTGCCTTAAGGTTAGGAGTCTAGTCTGCACCACTCTACCCAGACTTCCTGTATGGCCAGTGAAAAACTACAGATATTTTATGCAATAAATTCCATCCACCTTGGATGCTCTATTACAGTTACAGCTACACAGCTATCAATCCACAGCTATGCTCTCCTAAAACATCACAGAGTGTGTGCTGTTTCTTCCAGCTTCTCTAAGCCTGCAGGACACTTCACTCCACCATGCTCCTACACTGCTGTGAGGTTAGCTCTGTAGGGCCTTTCCCACCTAGCTTTTATTTTCAACAAATGCTCTGACTTCAAAGAAACCCTGATGATGTTCTTTGTTACCAGATACAGTCTGTGAGATGGTTAAGCTAGAGACACACAGATTGCTGAGGGGGCAAGGAAGGGCTGCAGCCAGAGGGCTGATCTGGTGAGGCTGTGGTGATTGTACTGGCAGTGGGGCAGAGCCATGGCCCAGGCATTTGGAGCTGAGATTCTGTGCTGGATCAGGGGCACAAGACCTAACTCTGAGAGGCCATAAACAAGAGTTTCCTACCCCATCTCTCTGCTGTAGCTATGACTGTATGAACACTATTCTATTTCAAATAACAGACACGTGGATAAGTTTAAAGCTTCCTCCTTAGTAGAGATTTCAAATAGCCTGTTGGTTTGATTTTGCCTCAAACAGCTTTATAGACACCAAAGAGCATGCTAAATTTCTCAGCTGAGCAGCAACTCTGTGAAAATCAGCATCTCTTAAACCATTTCTCATATGAAGCTTGCATTTTCAAGGCCAAGTCAAATCTGACAGATTGAATTATTTTTAGAACTCAAGCTAGTAACAGGTTAAGCAAGTACTTTAAGACACTTACTTTCTGCTTTCAGTAGTGAACTACCACTTCTCAACGCAAACTGGGCAACTGATACATATGTATATGAGGACTTATTTGGTGAACACCAAATGGGAAAAGAAACGTGACATGCTAGCACAATCCAGTTTGGGGATTAGAATATAGTTGATCTTTTAATGCTAGTTAAAGTCTTTCTCTTTTTAAAGATATTACCCCTGATAAACTCAAGTTCTTCTGCAGAAAACTTTTCATCACCAAAGCACGCTATTTTCATCTTCTGTTCCTTATAGAACAATAAATGTTTTTGTAGTTTCCGTACCTTCTGTAGTGAAGAGTCACAGCTTTTGCAAACATGTTTTGAGGAGAAGAAAAGACTTGAAAGACTGCAGCATTAAGGGACCATATAATTTGCTGTTTTGTTCAATCTTATCTTCATGGTAAACTCCATAAACTGCCTACTCCTGCAGCATCTAGACTGTTTCCTTGATTGGAGTTTCCAGTTGCTGCTGTAAAGAAAAATTAAGGATTTCTCAGTGTTAACAGCACTCACATTTAAGAGCAATTACTGCAGTATAAACCTAAGGATGGGTGGCAGAATCATGAGGGATTTATTTGAATGTGTTCTATTTTGTAATTATCCAGAAGAAATAATTTAAGTAAGATGTTTGTCTTAATTGGCAGGAAGGGACTACATAAGGCTGAAATTAAATGACATGTACTTAGTCACTGTGAGTTGAAAGAGAGTCTGATTACTCTAGTGTAGTTTGAAGTTACATCTGATGTCATGAAATTGCACTTGTAGCCCTCAAATGTGGCTGTTCTACTCTTGCAATGGTGCTTTCATATGCTCCCTGCCATGTCACTTGCTTGAGCCTAACAACCAAGTGACCGAAGTGTGAGTTAGTACAGTATTAGTTAATTTGCTGTTCCAGTGGAAAAGTAATCCACCAAAAGAAAGAAAAAATCACTTTCCCTTCTGTCAGTTCACTGAACCATCTCGTACTCTGCTAGTGCTGTCACAAAGAAGGGGGAAAAAGCAAATGTTCAGGCGAGGGAATGTGACCAGTCATTCTGGAGGAAGTCTGCAGAGCTGCGAATACAACAAACTTCAGATCCCAGTCTTACACATGCTTTAATTTCATCTGAAAGGAGATGCTTCCAAAAAGCCCTATAACAATCTCTGGTAATATTTTCTGTCATTTTGTCCCTTATGCTGACATTGCATCTGAGTGTAGCTGGGCCAGGCACCTCATGTACAACAAAAGTGCTTTGCAGCATCAGCAAATCCAACCACTGAATAAAAAAAGAAATTTTTTTTTAAAAAAGCTGCATTTTTTTAGTTCTTATTGGTAAATTGTAATTCAGGTATGTCAGTTCCCTGGTCTAGATCATTGAGTAGTTATTGTTTGAGCTGGCAAAGGAGGAAATGTCAAGCTGCAAACAGAAAAACGTCCCTTTGGTAGTTCATTCCTAAATTGTCTCAAAGCAAACATGAGATGTGAGACTCTACCCAGGCTGCAATGGGTATCTGGTGTAGATCTAAAACACAGGGAAGGATGAAATACCATCTGTTGTCATTTTGCTGCATCTTTTTGTGCATGTTACCTGTTTTATGCTTTTAAGGTTCGTGTCCTCTGTAGAAATAACAACACACCAGCAACAGCTGGTGTGGATATCCCATCCTGGGAAGTGTTCAGGACCAGGTTAGATGGTGTAGCAATGTGGCTCTGCAGATTTCCATGAGGCTTTTCCTTTGTTCTCCTGCTCTGTATGTTATTGGCTGTTTTGAAATATGCACCCTGCCTTATCAGAAGTCTATTGGTGTTTTCCCCGCCTTTCTTCCCCTGAGACCTTCCAGGATTGGCTCTCCAGAGCCAATCCTGCCCCCCTTCCCTTCCCTTATAAACCCATGCTGGCGTGAGCCCAGGGTAACTGTGTCTGGGCTTCCAGTCCCTTCGCCTCTTCCCCTCTTTCCTCTCCCCTTCGCCTACCCTGCAACCCCCTCGAAGACCTGAATAAACCTCCCTGGGAGACCAGAGACAGTGTCCAGTACGTTCTTCCGTCTCACCCACGTTTCCTGCCGAGTTTCTGTCACCTGATTTCCACGCCACGCTGGCCAGCCCACTCAGCTCATCCCATGCAGCCGTTGGCTTTTGGGGCGTTGGGGGCTTCGGCTGCTCTTAGGGGACAATGCCTCAGGATGGGGCTCTGAGCAACCTGGTAGAGTGGGAGGTCTCCCTGCCCATGGCCGGGGGTTGGAACTATTTCATCTTACAGTCTCTTCCAACCCAAACTATTTTGTGATTCTAGGGTTCTGTTCTGCTAAAATCATTTTCAGCAAGTGTTTTCCTGTCTGTACTGCTATAGTTATTATGCTGAATATCTATAAATGCTACACAACATTCTGAATATGATTTCTGGTTTTGATCTTTTGGTTCAAATAAAATGTGTCTCTAATTAAAGTCTGAAAGGAAATACTATGCATGTTGGATAAAAAAAAATGCCATGTTTTACCAGCCTAGACAAACTCTGCCCTGCTAAAAGAAAATGCTGTGCATAAATCCACAGTATAACATAAATACTCAAGGAACTCAGCTGTATACAAAATGTGAATTAGAGGCCAACAGCTCCATGATAAATTTTTGTGTACATTTTGTATAATCAATTTTTACACCATATATTTCTTCCTTATTTTCATTAAACATGACGCATAGATATGGGAGCCCCTTAGTGTAAAGGTTTTATTTCTCTTATTTTGCTGCTTCTCAGGACCTTCCTGCTAGTCATCTATGACATATCTTGCCACTACAACCTCTTCAGGGGACAGAGAGGCTTCACCCTCCACTCTGCTGCACCTTCTTTGCTCCTGGTTGTTTCTTGCAGATAAAATAAGTCTCTAATTTTCAGCCAAATGTATGCCTTCCAAAGCCTGAAAATTAGGTCCATCTAGTAAATATAATGACCATCCTCAGGTATTTTAAAGGGTGATCCTTGCTTATAGTTCTCTTAGTACTTCTTACCTTTTCTTTCCTGTGACATGTGGTGGAAAATGGGCATATGCCAGGACTGAAAAAACCTGCATTTTTAAAAAATATAAAAATGCTTTCCAACAGTGAAGATAATAAGTACAGTAGTTATCTCATTATATAATTGTTCAGAAAATAGAGTAGGAAATCAGTAACTGTTGTGATTCTAAAAATAAGACCAAGAAATGTCTTAGTGGGAAAAAATGCCAAAGATTAAATCCTGCCTCTTAAAGTGTCCATTTCCAATTAATTCCTACAAGGCATGGATTTTGTCACTAGCATTTGTACTAATTATGCTTATTAGTAACTCCTTCATCCTTACCATAAGACAGTAAACTCTGATTTTCTTTTTTTGTCTTAGAGAAATCTGGGGATGCGCAGTGCTCACTCTCACAGATTTCAGCAGACTCTAGGCCAGGGCTCAGAATAACTTGAGTGATTTGGTTGCATTTTAAAAAAAAAGCTTGATCCCAAGTTATTCTGTCTATTTTCTACAGAAACTGGAGAGAGGCTAAAATATGCCACTTATAGTTTGCCTGTAGATTCTCTACTGCACAAGCCACAGAAAGGTAGTTGATGCAATGAGCTACTTTTAGCTCCAAGTATCTGAGCTCCTTCCCATTTTTGACATACGAGACAATAATGTTGTGGGGCCTTTCATCTTCGTGAACTTTCATGGTTTACATTGTGAAACAGTTCTTGGGAAAACATGGAGCTTGAAAGTGGTTAATGAGGTCGCCCTGCTGCCATTCATTTAACAGAGAAGCACAGAAGATGACTGTCCATCGTGACCACACAAAAGATGCAAGGCACTGCACAGCCTCTTTCATCTTCTGAGAACACACCCTAAAATAGCTCTAAAATATGAAAAGTGGAGAAAAATTAGGAGCAACTTGGGTATTCATACCTCTTCCTCTGCAGTGCAATGTAATACCCAGAGGATTAACATTACATTTCTTAATTTTTGAATAGTTAAATTACTATTATCAGTTGATTCTGCTGAATCCTCAGAGTACAGAGGATTGAACAATATTTGAGTATCCATTCTTTTTGCAATGAAAACTACAGAATGATATCTGTGTTTCTGAACTAAACACAAGCCCAGGCTGCAGATAAATGTGATCAACCGTGATGTCAAATTATTAGCATAATCCCTGGGACAATTTTAGTCCAAAAATACCCCTAATCTCTCAACCTGTGTCTGGGACAATGACCATTATCAACACAGAGCCTGGATTTGGCTTCCTGATACCAAGAGAATTCAACCATAAAGATGTGAGCTGTGTCCCAGCACTTCACCATGGGGCCTGTTTTATTTATTGCAATAGATAGAATATCTAAGTGTGTCAAAGAAGAGGAACGATATTTTCTGATGCAGCTTGAGAAACCAAGAAGATTGATACTACCACATTCTTACCCATGGCAGCTGCAATTACACACAAATCTATAAAATTTAAGTTGCATAAAAATACACTTTAATGTATCCTAATGCCATGTTTACACTTTTTATTACTTTTGCTGTTAAAATCTTATCAAAATATCACTGTTTTTGATAAAAATATATGCTGGATGTTGCCTTAATTCCTAAACAATGTATCTTCTGACTTGCATCATAAATACAATCCTGTCTAGTTTGTTTATCACACTCATTAAAAATTGAAACGTGCAATTTAAAAATGCTTGTGATCAAAAAAGGTGAACTTCAAAACAGGTTCTTTATTTGTGTACATATGTTTTTAATTGCATTCAATTCCAGATTAGAAAGAAAAGCACAACAGAACTGAGTCAAAGGAAGCAAATTCTTGCTCTTGAGCATTAGCAGTGTCCTACTTCAATGGAAAAAAGAAGTCTCTGTAGACATTCAGAAAGAGAACAAACCAGAGGATTCTGGCAGTCACATCACTTGTCATTTGGGATGATGTAAAAGTTGCAAGTTATTCCAATATCAAAGTGTGGAGAAAACAGATCAAAAGTTTTAAATAATACCAGATTTAGCAGCACTACCAATAAATCAAAGCAATTACCAGACACTGTGTGTTTTACATGAATTCAAGCATGTTAAAACTAATGTAATTTGCTTTTGTAAATAAAGAATAACATCCAAGCATGCAAGTTTATCTCTTTTGAAAAGATAAGTGTTTCACCTCCCAGTAGTCTCTGCCTACAAGTTTGGGGTTTATCTTATTGTGTATTTTCCATATCTAATGATCAACAGTGATCTTTCCCATGTGGAATTGCTTTGGCATTCTGATCATTTTAACCTTATTTTAATTTAGCACTTTAACATATGATTCATAAAAAGCAAAATTAGATTTCTATCATCTGGGTCTTAGCCATAATTTTTGTTATGTCTACTTTCCTGTTCTATAAATCACTGGAATTTAATACCAGTAATTGCCTGAGCATTTCCCTCTTCTTACCCTTCAACTCTTAGGATGGTGAGAATTATGCTGAATTCTTCATTGCAGAAGGTGAAAGAAATCTGGCGATAAGTTTATGCTGCTCAAGCTGGAATCACCAATGTGATATTCATATGTGATAACTTTTCTGAGAAGAAATATGATCAGACAAATCATTATGCGAGTTGTGGTTTCATTTAACCTTTTTAGTCCATGAACATATTTGATGTTTTCTTAGAGCAAATTTAATAAATTTAAACATCCTTAGACTTCCTGACCACCACTGTCCTTGGGTGGCATGCAGATCTCTGGAACTTGAATAGCTGGAGGTAACTTACACAGTCTGTTCATGCTACCTTTGCTACTTAAACTTTAATCCAGTATAAAGCAAATAAACTTTCATCTTCTAAGCACTTAAGCTAATTACATTTAGCCAGAATCTCAAATACTGGAATCAGTTCTATATACAGCCATTACAAAGACAAACATTATAAAATCCAGATGCAAAAAACATGGCAACTTAGTCTAACAAATTTTCTTTGGCGTGAAATATAAACAAAACCATATCGTCCACTGTGGCACTTCAGATGTCAAACTGTTAATCAGTGTTTTCAAATAAAAACTTATTTTACTACAATGGTTATATGCATGTACATTATTATTATTAAAATATACTTAAATTCAAATACATGTGGATGTTAATCTAATTAGTAGAATGTTTGAAAGTATTTTTCCAGAATAATAATCATAAGTTATAGAACCAATTTAATTTTAATTTGATAGTGTCTATTATTTTTTCCATTTAAGGATTTTCTGTATTTTCATTTCTATGCCACAAGTAAAGGGAATTACTGGTTTTTCAAAAGCTACTACTAGACATCATAATTTTAAACTCCTTTTCAAATCTGTCCAAGTTTCAACATAAGTTAACCCTCCAAGCTTCGCAGTGCTTGATTGTTCTCTTACATTGCTAGTATAAAACTGTTCCATCTTAAGTGTTCTGATTCCCAAACTTAAACCCTAGTTCATATTGTTGTTCATCACCTTAGGTTCATAAGGCTGTTTATATAAAAGCAAGCCCTAATTATTCTATGGAATTTATAGAATCCATAGTGCACCGTTTGTGATAGATTGGGAGTTTTATATCTTACTAATTTGTAGGAACTTGTTTACGATTGGGTTCATATAGTAGAAGGTACACTAGAAAGGAATTGTGAAGTCCAGTTCCTTTTTTGTTAGAAAATTAATTTGAAAAATTATCATCTGGCAACATCCTGAAGGCAACCTATGAGCTAATCTGCGTTGAGTCATTGTGAATCCTCAGTGCCTCTGAAGAAAATGAGACAACTAGAGTTCATCAGGGATTTCCTGTCATGTCATTTTCAATCAATGTCAATCAAAATCAAAATTTCTCAGTGGGATGTTTGCACCATTTCTAATGAAGGTGCAATTCTTGTCCACAGTAAGGAGGAAGTAACCCACATTAGATTAGTCAGTATCAGGAATAAGAGAGAAAATTTCAGGATTTATATCTAGTAATTTTTTTCTTTTTAAATTTTAAACAGCTCCTATAAAAAGACTGAGAGTATCCCCCTCAAAAGAAGCAGATGGAGCCGTTCATGGGGGATCTAGAAGCCTGAGGCAGGCATAGTTACAGTAGGACTGAAAATGCTACTACTCCTTTTTGGCTGCAGACTGCTGCCCCAGAGTTCTGCTGGAGGAAAGAATCATGTTCATGCTGCCTCAAAAAGAGTTAAGTTAAATTAAACCGTGACTGTAGGTGTTTTCACATTGCTTGATAGGGGCTACAGAGAGCTTTTTTTATTCTTCCTCCATCTTGCTGCTGCCAAAGAGAGACGAGATAATGCACAGCAGGTGTTCTTGAGCTGGAAGACACTGTCTCCACTGCTTTAGATTCCAGTCCTTTGCCTCTCAAACAATGCATGATGTAGGTTTCCTCATAACGTAAGTTTAGATCCTAACTACTGCTTGTCTCATCTTTTTCTGCTGTGAGATAGGAAATGTCTTTCCTTATCACTCTTACTGGGAACCATTACGTCCCAGAAACTGACAGTGAAAGCCTTGAGGAGCACAAAGGTGAGATATTCCAGGATTCAACCATTCCCTCAGCTGCTGCATTGCAAAATGCTTGTTAAACTTTGAGTAAAAGCTGCTCAAGTAAAACTTATAAGAGGGTTCCATTATTTCAACACCAAATACCAAACTAAATGACAAGCCTAACTTGGTCAGTCCTCTAAGCTCAACGCATTTCTGAAGCTCATGAAACTGACTTTCACTGCAACACATTCATTTACACCTTTTAAAAAGGACTGACCAAGATTTGTCATTGTTGCTGTTATATTACTGCTGGAATTCCCTGAGACATTATTATTTCAAGGACAAACTAAAGCCTAACACTTTAAAAGGAGAGCAATAATACTTACATTTTGAAAGGAACCAGTGCTACACAGGTTACACTCCAACTTCTTCACAGGGGATTGCCAAATCTTTTTAGTGCTTAGGGGCACTCCTTCCTTCACCTAAATAAGCAATAAACCAGCAATGTTTATAATGCAGTTCTAACAACTTGTGTTATTCATTTTCCCCAGGAATGCTGCAGGCCCTGAGTTTTCTCACAACCTTCATGTGAGATTAAGTTCAAAAATTTTGCATAGGGAAAAGCTAAATATACTTTATTTACACTCTGACTTGTTAGCATGTCTCAAATATTAGCATACATTAAATCTAAATATTCTAAGTTTTGCCTCTCCTTATTCTCTAATTCTTACACTGTCCCTCCACAGATGTTACACTTACAGGAAAGATACCCATATTATCCACATTAGAGTATACATCATTTATAAGCTTCTTCAGATATACCACCTATATGCATTTGAGGAAATCTCAATTTAAGTGGATTTGATTAAGGATAATGCCTTACCTATATCAGAAATCTACTAAATATATTTAAATTAATTACAATATTTACAAATTTATGTAGTTGCATTGGTACAAACCTTTATTAAATAAGCTTATTTATCATAAATAATTTAGGAGAGCAGGTCTGACATTTCTCAGGTCAATACACACTTTTGCACAGTGAGGGTCAAAATTAGATGAAGTATATAGGCCAGTTTCAGAGCAAACTTTTAATAACTGATGACAACACAGATTTTCAAATGCTCTGGATTACTTATTTTCTGCCAGAAGCCAACAGCAGTTGGATGACTAGCTTCAATGATATTCCCCTGCTGTGCAATTTATTTCTCATAGCCATTGGATTTCTAATTTACAAACACATTTTAAAGCAAAATAAAAGTCATTCTTTCACACATTGCTCATAAACTTGCAACTTGATTTCCCCCATGGAAAAAGGTGGTCTACAGGGAAAGACAAGGCCTCTGACCAGTGTGGAATCACAGTAGAATTAAGAGTCTGTTTTAATCTAAGTATTTGATCGTATCTGAAATAGGATAAGTTATTCAGTGCTTTTATATCAAATTCTGTTGGAGTGGTATACAGACACCTAGGAGGTCTCTTCTAGCCATACATTTTGTTTTGGGATCAATTTGATGCTACCATACATTTGCCATCATTCTTCAGCAGTGTTAAAATTCAGAGGTCTTCCTCTCCTCTGAAGTCAGGGGTTCCTGATGTAGCAAGGTCACATTTCCCTTCTGGCTCACTGTGCCATAGGGACTGCCTGACACAGGGCATTCAAGGACATCTATAATGGATGTTCAGCCAGTGAAGGAGTACCAAGATTGAGTCACTCAAGCTACAATTCCCATGAGGCAGCGTGGCAGCTAAAGGATGCCTAGGGCAGCAGGCCAAGGCTGGGCATTTGGGCTTGTATCTGTAAAAATGCCTATGCTTTCATTTTCTTGGCATGAGTGGCATTCTAAAGAAACACTTATTTCTTCAGATGTCTGCCCTAACAAATGAGTTACTTGAAAATACATTTTCCATTACAAAGCTAAAGAGCAAAATCCTTAATGTATTATTGAGCCAGCCATGTGCTTTGCTTCTTTAACCAGGACAGGAAAAGTAACTGTCAGCATTTTCTTAGACACTCACACATTCAGCTTTTCCAAATGACATGGATATCTCATTGCAATATTTGAACTCAGTTAAGAACAGCAGTTTCTTCTAAGGATGGGGGTGAACTTTCCTAACTACTTTTCCTTTTCTTTGTTTTTCCCCCAAAATACATAGTTTTAGTGAGGGTCCAGTGGGCCGTTAAGGACTGTCTTTATTTTGGCTTTCCTTCTGACTGAGCCCTTTATGAGAGATGTTGTATGGTTTCCCTTTAGAAGAAGAGGAGTTTTGTGAGTAGTTAAGGGCAAAAAATTGAATTTGTTAGTGGTGCATTCCACATTTTTATGACTAAGCCCATAGCACATGTCTATGTAACTGGTACATAACATGACACTAAATCAGCCTGCATAACTAAATTGCAACATACCATTGATTTTAGTCACTAATAAAACTCATACATGTGTTTCAAGTGGTTTTAATTATCTGTTTATTATTAAAGCATGTTTTCTTTGCTGTGTTTCTATAAAGTTTTGATGTAAGAAAGAATTTTTCTTCCAATTTTAAGCTCAACTGTATTACTTGATACATTTTTGGACCAGGCAAACAGTGTCAAATGGCCGTTTACCAAACTATTGCTCTTTAACTTTGACCTCCTAAAGGTGGCACAGAAGTCATGCCTGAGAGCTGCTGTCCAGGGAGAGATAATTAAAGGTCTGATGGATTGCATTGATAGGACTTTGTCATTAGCTTCACAGAAATGAACCACTTCTTGAGCTGAGGCCAGAACAATCTGTAAGCCTGACTAGCAAACTCACAGCTCTCTGCCTCATAGTCTGTTCCCTTCTCTCTCTGATCTGATAACTCCTGCCTCTGTTATTCCCTGTCTTCCACTCTTCATTTTGTTTTTATCCCTTCCCTGACAGCAGAGCTCCAGCTCACTCCCACTGCTCCTTTCCTCTCTTCCTGATCTTGCACAGCACTTTGTGATTTGGGGGTCTGGAAGCCTTTCTGTATCATAGATGTGTTTTCTCTTCCAGTTTTGCCATTTCCCTAAGTAACACTGTTTAGAGGAAATCTACTTAATTCCAGTAACTTTATCCACATCTCTGACTTACTCCTTAAGTTCCCCATCTTCCTGTATCCACTTATCTCTCTACTCAGATGGCATCTCATTGAAATCTTTGGAGAGAAAATCAGCAAAGGCCTCTGCTTTGTCTTGCTTTCTCTTCTCCCCAGCTTTCCTTTACCCTTGAGGCAGAGATCTTGTCGCAGCTCTCTTCTCAGAGCTCTGTTTTCTTCAGCAGTCCCAACCCTTCATCTCACTCTTCCATTTTATTCTTTACTCTTCCAATGGCTTTTGTCAGTTTCCCCTTTCAGTACAGTCCTGCTTCAGTTTATCCAACAGTCACCTCCCCCCCCTTGTCTCTCCAGCAAGTGCCCTATTTAGTTCTTACTTTACAGAGTCACTAAATGAAAAAATTGAACTTTTCTCCTCTGGTTCCATCCAAGGCCAAATTCTGCCAAAACGATTGCCAAGGTCTTTTCAAACCTTTAGACCATGTATCCTTATCCTGCTTAGTATCTCTCACTCATTTTCCATTATTGGCTCACAGATATTAACAGAAACATAATGGACCTCTCAGTGGCTCATACTCACTAATTCTTAAACAAGGATCTTCATTCCTCTTCCAGCTTTGTTCATTAAGCTTGGGAAGAACTATTAACAAACATTGACAGGACACGGTTTCTTTACAGTAAGAATCTTCTTTCCTTGGTATCTGTGGATGATTAGACAAATACTAGATTACTGGCTTGCACAGATCTTTATCATTACTTTTGATAAATTAATTTGCTATTGCCTAGTTTCCTGGTACTCATTTGTCTGCACCTGTTCCTTTGTCTTGTCTTTAGATGATTTTTGAGGCAGGACTGTGGGGTTTATCCAAACTTCATAGAACTCTTCCCTTGATCCAAACTTCATAGAACTCTTCCCACAGTGGAGTCTCAGTCCATTACTAAGGCACCACTTGATTTTGTTAATAGCAGCCATACCTTAAAGGCTTAACTGATTTTCAGCTGTACCTAAATGCACATAATTGTTAATAAACCAGCTCTTATTTTTATTGGAATTGTTTAAATGTAAGGCCTTTTTCAGTAATTTAGTCTTCTTTGTAATTAGCAATAGTGAGAAACATATGGTTACTCTTTTTGATCTAAGCAACTAACCATATTTTGAGATCTCATAGGTTATTCCCACTGGATGAAGAAATTGATGTGGTATATATTCTTTGATGTTTATTTTTCTTTATTTCTAAAAAGGTTTATTTCCAAGAAAGAAATTTTTTTGTTGAAAACATCAGGATTCAAACTGCCTGAAATAATGCATCCCCAAGTCAGTGCCCAAGCAATAATACACTTCATGGACTTTTTCTAAGGCATATATGAGCATTAGTTCTTCTTATATCTTCAATTATTACTGAGCTTTACTCCACTTCTCAATTTGAAGTGTCTTCTACATACACATATCTCCATGCATGTACAAGCTAAGTAAAACTGCTTCATTATTTTCATTTGGATTTCTGTTTTGAGTCTGGAAACTCCTGCTTACCTATATGAAGGGCTTGAATGACAAGTTTTATAAATAAGCATCAAGTTCACCTCTGTCCGAATAGTGCAATTAAAAGTAGGTTTTTTTCAATAATTGTATGCAGATGCATTTACTATGGATTTTGCTTCATGGTCTGTAAAATCCTAACAGATAATAAAACTGGTTTTGTATTTTGGCTTTGTAAATCTCTGGAAAAACTGTTCCAAAAACATAAAGGATTTTTCACAGATGACTGGAAATGCAATATTTATATGGAGACATTGAGATACCTCCATTTTAAAGCCATAAGAAAAATATTTTTTATGCAGTAAGATAGATAAAAGTTGTAGGAAGTCCTTTGCTAACACTGACTGTGCTCTGTTTCAGAATCTGTCAGAAAGCCATCCAGAACCTTTGCATGTAGCTTTAGGCTTTGCTGTTTGTGTGAATTTGGAAGACTCAGTTGTGGCTGTATGGTTATGTCATGTGATTTTGTGTGTCATGAATAAAAGGCACATCACAGACTTTATTATAAACTGTAAATAAAGTAGTACAGCCCCTGCTAAAGCATATGTAATAGCTCTGTTAATTTTACTCACACATTCCATAACTAGAGTTTTGCTGTCACTTTTTATTAGCACATTTTAATTAAAAGCTTCTTGTAAAGTCTAATATATTGTGATATGTTAAAGAATGCAAAATGTATTCCTGTCAGGAAAAATCCTTTTCAATTGCCTTTGTTTTTCCTTTGCACTTTTAATTCTAAATTTGTTTCTATTATCTTCTGCACATACCCTGTATACAATTACCGTCTCACAGTAGCTGTGGGGTAAAAAAGCTATTTGGGATTTGTACCAATGCTTTGTGTCATTCCCTTGGATCTTAGTTCATGCTGAGACACCCTTTGCTGCATTAGTAATCCTACTGGAGCATTATCATTTTGGCTTTTTTATTCATCTGTAAGTTACACACCTCTGCTAGTTCTCACAAATAAGGGTCATTTCTACCAATGCTGAGTTCCACTGGGTAAAGGAACATATGAATATGCCTTCACACACCCAAGAGACAGGACTGTGCCCTGCCCTGCTTCTGGGATGGAGTCCTCCAAGCCTGCTCTGGTCAGAGAGCTGGTTTGTGTCAGGGCAATGTGGTGTCTCAGCAGTCACATCTGCTGAGAGGTGTGAGTGTTTTGGGAGCAGGGCTCCCTAATGCAGTGCTGTGGCCCCTGGATTGTGCCCACCAAGCTTGTGACAGTTCATCTAGGCAGAATAATGGTTAACATTTTGTGGTTTATCTATTGTGTTCTTTACTTGGCAGTGTCCACCCCACTGGGGCATTATCTTCATCCAGCCCTAGACAGGGGCAGACACAGAAAGTTGAGTGACACCTGCAACAGCTCTATATATCCATCCTCAAATTATATGTACAAACTTCTGCAGCGCCATGAAAAAAGTTCTTTTTCAGCCTCATTTATAGTATAACAAAGTAGTTGTTATAAACTGTAACCTTTCAACACTGATCTTGATGAACATGCAACAAAAAGATAAGGTTTTTGAGAAAAGTAATTGCAATGATCTAACTATAATAATACCTAGCTCTTGTACTGTCCTTTTCATCAACTGATCTCAGAGCACTTTAGAAAGGAGATCAGTATCATTCTCCCCATTTTACTCATTGGCTTCATTTTCTTACAGTTCATTGTCCTGATTTGCAAAATGTATACAAAACTCTTTATATTCATCTTTCAGATCCAATGTGAAGTGGGAGTTATACTCACTCTGGCATGAGAGGGTGCTTTTTGCCTTTCACATCCTCCAACCCCTACACACACAGACCCTTCTATTTTTTCCTGACTGAGTGGTTTTGCAGAGCAGAGATCAAAAGGAAATTTATCAGTGTCTGTCTCCCTTCAGACCATTGAAGCCAGACTTCTGACAACTGTGTAGCAGCCTTAAAGCTGAAAGAAGCATCAAGAACGGGGAAAGAAAAGAAAGAAAAAGTCCCATGGCTGCACTGTCATTGTCAGATTACGGAGGAGGAAATTGCAGTGTGAGAGCACCACAGATGCTTTGAAGGTAGGGAGGCAGGGGCTGGGGACTGTGACCTCACTTGATTGTTGGTTTGTCCAACCCAAAAAACTCCAGGGCCCCCAGTTCCCAAAGACTCTTGAGCTCTGAAGTTAAAACAGCATCCTTTTGTGTTTTACAGTTGTGGTTAAAGGTGACCCAAACTGCTTTAAACACATAAAATTCATCAGAAAGTACCAAGTACATCATTTAACACAGTCCTTCCCTTATCTGGTTACTAAAACTAGCACAACAGGGTTCAGAATTTCTCTACTAGAAAAGCTCTTGTGTATAAATGCTGAAACCTGGAACAGAAACTTACTGGTCTGAATTTTTCCAGACTCCAAGGGATTCAGCCTAGGGATTGTCTGAAGCTCCTTGCTTAAATACTCAGCCAAGACTGCTGAGGTGATATTAGACATCACAGACTGTTCAGCTAAACCAGAGGAAAAGTCAGTGGCTTCTTTTATGTCAGTGTTCAGTACCCCTTTAACAGTATCCTCTATCCATAGTATTCCAAGTGATTTCAGTAAAGCACTGGGGAGACTTCTGTTTCTGCATTGCTTGAAATAATCATGTTAGTTATGTGATTCACTGATGAAAGAGGAGCAGATAAATCCCTGAGCTCTGAACTTGGAAAGCAGAAAGAAATGATGGATGAACCTTCTGCATTGGCAATTCAATTGGGTTCAGATAATGAATCAAATGTTTAGCTGCTTATCCAGACCGTAACCCCCCCAAACTCTCCAAACAGTTCTATCTGACACTGGGACTTCATCCAGCTCCCTTTGAAATCAATTAACAGACTCTCACTGACTTCAGCTGGGAGGCCATCAGGCCCTAGGGCTCAAACAGGTTTGTTCTCGCGTGACTTACAGATTGTTTTGCATTGTGGTTGAGATGGGGACAAGGTTGACAGAACACTAGTCAAAAGATAAATCTCCAGTCAGGGAGAAATGGGACAAGTGAAAATTCAAAGGACTTTCAAAATCCTCTAAGAAAACCTCTGGTGGCACACCATTATCATGTATTTATTTTCTTTAGAAAATAGTTGATTCAGTTTGGGCTTTGTGGATAAAGAAAACCAAAACCAAACACAGACGTTCTTATTTGGACTATTCTGGTTCAGCCACATCAGTAAAATGCATTGCATTTTATTGTCAATAGATAATTATTTTGAACTTCATGGCAGAGAGATGCATTTTGTAAATGAGTAGGACCTGAAAGAACCTTTTCAAAAATCATCCAGATTTACCTTTGAATCAAGTGCCGCATATCCAGCAAATTCTCCACCCATGGTCAGGGAACTGTGTTTAGAGGTTCCATATGGCAGCTTGCACCAAACAAAGGGAAGCTGGCCAAAGAGGTAAATTAATTGGGACACATCGTCTCAAAGTTTTGCGCAGTGTCATTACTACCCAGAGATACTCAACAGGATGCGGTTACATTTCATCTTCTTGGCATTTCAGAAATGTGTCTCAGTCTGCATTGCTGAGCCCTTTTCAGATTTAAGAGCTGTCAGGCCCAATACTTTTGTGTGACAGTGTAAATAAGAGAAGGATAAATGTTTGTAGGGAGGTTGTCAACATAGTATTCATGTATTTACAGGGAGGAAAACTCTATACATTACTTGCAACTAAAACCAGAGGTTTTTTTCAGGAAATAACATTGGAGTTTAATTTTGTTTTTTTCTGAAAGAAGATGTAAAACATTTCTAATTGAAATATAGAAAACTTTAAATCAACAGTTTTCTCATTAAAAAATACCAGACTGACCAACAAAATTATACTTTCTGATAAGAAGAAGTTTTGTGGTAAAAAAATGAGCCAATTCCATTAATAAATCCTTGTATCTTCATAACTACTTGACAGACATTTCTGGACACCGTGGTTTTCCTTCCAAATAAACCTTATTAATTTGAAGGGGAAAAAAGAACACAGATGTGTTTTGTCTTTGTGCAGCAGTTGGGGCACAGTTGCAGATTTTTTTATTAATCTCTTTGTCTTTAGACACCCAAAAAAGAGTTTGAAAGGCCTCAAGAATGTAAAGCTCCAGGTGTCAATGTGGTGGTGCCATTTTAGGTCACCTCTGTGAGAACAATGAGCTCATTTGGCACAGCTGACAGGAGCAGCTGTAGGGACAACCATCTACCCAGAGGGCCGTGCACTCTCATGTGAAAAGATTCTAGTATAAAAGACTCTAATATAAAAAGACTACATAGGGCTGAGACAAACAAGACCATACACTCCTTAAAGTACATGTTTCTGGACCCACTCTACTGCCTGAGAATTGTTTCACGAGCTTCTGTAGGGTGACTGTGGTCTGAAGGTTTTGGGGAAGGTACAATTTAGTATATGCCTGTACAAGGAGCCCTAAATGCCAGACAGAATTGAGTCCAAAACATTTTTAATCCAATTTTCTTATTATTACCTTCCACTTGAGTTAAAGACAAATGGAAAACAGAGAGATCCATGTTCCTTGTTTTTATAGCTGTTTTCTGGCCTGTTCATAGTCTGGTTCTCAGGCACTCATAGAGGGTTAGTTGGACCCACAACACTGAAAGAGAATGCTCAAATGCAAAACATTTCCCTTTATAATGAGCAGAGATCATAGCAACATTTCCATTCTTACTGCCTTTCAAAAACTAACCTAATGAAATGTAATTTGAGACCTTAAACCACGTGACATAATCCTGTTTACGGTAAAAATAATCTGAAACAAAATGTCATTTTATTTATTATCTACTATTTCTAAAAGTTATCACGTATTTTTTAATTTCCACTCAGTTATGGATTATGTGAAAGCTCTTTCCTTGAGGAAAAAGGCTGACCTTATATTAGTTCTGATAAGTTGGCCTCACTGCATCTGAAGCAGAAAAAAAAAGAGGGATTTGAAGTATGTTTCTTGTGACTCTTCCTGTGTCTTCCCTGAAAGTAATTTAATGTTGGTCTTATCAGTAGCAGGTTACCTCTCATGTCTGGATCTGTTATTTGTGGTACAACATACACAGTGCTGTAGAAGACAAAGCATGTCTGATATGTCACACCAAAGCCACAGGAATGTCATAAGGCTTTTTCCTTAGTCTGTATTTTTCAGAAGGAATTGGCCATAAAGCCCAGTGCCCTGAGTGTGCTCATCCAAACATGATCACTATGAGGTGCAGTTTGCCAGACACTGCATCACACTGGCGTCCAAAGGCTGTTCTGAAAACATCTCCCAAAAGCGAGCATAAAGATTAAATGGTTTCTTCAGAGAGCTAAATTCACAGGAAAGAATAATAGAGCTGTTTGCATTCTCAGTAACATAAGAACACAAGGCAAAGATGATGGTCTATTCAGAGCAGTTTATTGTGAATATCCACATTCTACAAAAATCACCAAAAAATTATTCAATCTCTTGTGGTGTTTATCAAACATAATGAAAATCTCTTAAAGACTGTTCTGGGCAACAGATACTTGTAGAAAACCACTTTGTGTTGTGGGTCAACTCATAAGAGAATGTGTTCTTCCACTGAAAGTATTGGAAAAAATAGTATTAGATACACATTATCATAGTGGAGATCAGATACAGCTTATAGAAGGAAAATCTTTTCTGTTTGTGCAGGTTATTTGGGAAGACTCTGTTGACATTGGAGTTTCAAGCCTGATCTCACCAATTCTCAGAAACATCTACCCTTTTTTGTCTAATATGGGCATATGAACCAATGGCAGTGCTATTTTGCTGATGGAGGATGCCTTCTGAACTGCTCACACATGTATTTCAGAAGAAATTCAAATGCAGCACAGAAACTCCATGTTCTTTAGAGTAATTAATCAGTTAATTTGTTATAGAAGATGTTGTTTTTTAAGACAATAGCTACAACCACTGGGACATTTCTTTGTCATGAAATATCTCAGGTGATATAATTCTTAATAGTCAGTTGTATAATTCTTAATAGTCAGTCTTACACACAGTTGTAAGACTAATTGCTCTCTGGAAAGGCATCCTAGAGTACAACCATGACTGAAGAGCAATTAAATTGAAAACTGGAAAAGCAAAACTGGATAGAAGAATGGCAAAATTATATATTAGGCCCTTTTATTTACTGGCTTAACAGGCCATATGCTGAAGTACTGACTCAATCCTTACTAACCTAGCAAAGCAAAAACATCATTCAAGTTAAAAAGTAATGATTAAATGATAAATCAATAAAGGAGATAGATTTGGGGATGGAGGAAATAAATAGTATTTTCACTATTGTATACGTTAGAACAGCCACATGTTTTAGAGACATGATAAAGCAAACGAAGTTTTCAGAAAACTGGAATCTACACAGGAAATGGTCTTCTCTCAGTTGGAAAAATTCCCCTTTTTTTTCTTATTCTCTCCAGAACTCTCTTCTTCTTTCTTCTTTGGCATTCTTTGCTTATTACTATATTCATCATGATTTTGATGCATTTGAAGAAAGAGTATGTGTTGATAAACCTCATTCATTATGGACCCAAAATACAATTATAGCAATTACATATAATAGTGGTAATATACTTTTAAAAGCCTTGCTGAGACAGCTGCTTTGAAACAATAATGAACACCCATTGTTTAAATCACTTACATCTGAGATTAGCTTTTTGCCTCACTTATTTCCTAGAAACATTATGGAAAGTATTAAGACAGAATAGCACAGACTTATTGAAATTTTGTGGCAAAACACACAAAAAGAGGACTTAAAAACGGAGATGACAGTCACCTACTGCATTGCTCTAATTTCTTAGTTGCTTATTCCCACATGCAGAATTGAGGCTCTTAGGAAGTGTTTTAGGAAGACATGAGCTTTTTCTGTGCCAAAATAAGTGGTTGATCTTCAAGACTTCAGCACCCCTTGACAGGAGAAAATCCCTCCCCATAAGCTCTACTCTGGGATCTACTGTGTGCCAAGAACATTTGAAATATAAGTCCCACTTACCTGCTGGATAAACTTTCGAGTCTCGGTGGGTGCTGAGTTTTTTTGAAACTCTGGCTCTCTGACATTCCAGTGATGAATTCTAGAAAAATGAAAAAGTCACAAATGTCTGTTTCCTGGGGTTTAGACTACAAAATAATTTCAGGAAAAAATCCTGGTGTTTATCTCCTAAAACCACATTTGACTCTTACTTGAGTTAAAGAACTATCTGCTGACTCTAACAATCAAATATGTTTTCCTCTTCATTCTATATCAGTTGATCGACATTTTATTAGACAGACTTCTCTGTAGAGAGGAAGCAATATTGTCAGCATATAGCCACAGAATTTCTGCATTTCTCTGCTCCTATATTGCCTGACTCACTATATTTTTAGTCATCATGATCTCATATCTTTGAGTTTTTATAATTAGCACTTTACAACAACTGAAGACTTCTGGAAAACTTGGATGATACTAAGCTCTCACAATCTGACAAAATTTGCAAATCCGTTATTCTGCCCAACCCAATGTCATGTCAGGAGGCATTTTCATTAGTTATGTATTTATTTGTGCAGAGTTGCAGTGACTGCAATATATGCTGATGGTGAGATTTTTTCCATAAATAGGGAATTTGACTCCTAAAGTGGCACTCAGGTAGAATTAGCAACTTTCTGTCTCACTCATTCTTAACCTGTAATCACCAGATAAAAACTGCATCTTTCTGCCCCACTGCATCAATTCGGCATCGCTCTCATTGCATTTTCTTATCTAAACCCCATTCTAAGTTATTTAACTTTTGCATTGCACTAGAAACTTTGCAGTATTAAGTTCTCCAGGTTATTTCAGAAGGCAGATGATAAAACGTTAGCCACAGCACTATTTAGCAGTTTAACTACACATCTCATGAGACACAGCCCCTAAAGTATGGTAGGTAAAGCCTTCAGAGGAAGAGCAGGTAAAGAAAGATAAAAAACCACAGTTGAACAGTAATGTTGAAACAATGAAATTTTAGTAATGAAAAATATATTGACATGCAACAGGTAATTCATATTCCCATGCAATTCAAATCCATTTGGACATGATGAGGAGAGGATTGGAGATCACTTGGGAAGCAGTAAGTATCTTGCAAGATTAGATTCATATGATGATGTCCTTAGAATTACCTTTTTTACTCACCACTAATCACTACTGCCTTTTTTTTCTTACTCACTTTATTTGTTTCAAGGGGACTGATAAGGCCCTTAAGGCAGTCCCATAATGATACTAATTAATTAATAATTGGTAGCAATTTGGGTGTGTTGAAGAGCTGACCTCAGATAATTCATGCATTGTGACATGATGTACTTGACAGTGCCAGCAGCAGAAACAGCAGGAGTGCCATCCTCCAGCTGCCAGAACTAATTATAAGCAGTTTGTCTTTTCCCTCAATGGCAGATTCTGTTTGTTTCACAACGGCCAATTTAAAAGTCACTTTTAATATCATCATCAACAAAAGAATACCTGGAAAAAAATGTGTTCACTTTTGACCAAGAAACTGCAGAATGAGTTGGATTTCTGTGGTCCCTTTTGCTAATTCAAACAGTGAACAGAAGGTAAAAAGCAGATGGAAAGTCTCTCACAGGGAAACATAAAAACTACTCTTGCTTTTGCATAATTGCTGTGGTGCTGATGAGTTAGTTAATACAGCAACTTAAACAACATAAAGCCCCCTGCTGAAGTTCTTATATTATGTGATCAAGCTTATGACAAAGGACCATAGGCTACATTTGCCATGAAAACTAATTCTGTGCAAGTCTTAGTAGAGATAAGGTGCTGAGAAAGTCATGTAGTCTTATAGACAGTGTTTGTTGAAGTAGAAACTAATTCACTGTTATGAATTCTCATCCTTCCTATTGCTTAGTATGCTCACACCATTAAAATCCTGCCTTAAAATTTCATCCTTCTTCTATAGTAAGGTGAAAAGGTTAATTCCCAAGGGACTAATCCTGTGAGGTGCTGGGCTCTCTCTGCTCCCACTGACTTCAAAGCTAAATATTTGCTTCACATGAAAGCCTCTTTAATTCCCCATTACTGTAAGGTATACTTGCATACAACAGTGGGAGCAGTTGTCATTATAAATCAGACAGTTTATCAGGGGAGCTATTCTCCAGGGCAGAGCAGATTCTAACACACCACGACATACTTTATTTGTTAGCCTCAGTTCCACAGGAATTTTATTCAGGCAGACACCTCAAGGCATGCATCTTTTCAAAGTGTTTAGGCAGGAAGAGAAATTCAAATTAGATACACTTACGATGCAAATGCATTATTATTTAGCTCAAAACGACTGAGGCTCAGGGGTTGTAAATCCTGCCATAAAGAGATCTTTCAATTACCTTCTGTTCAGTGAATCAGAGAAGAGGAACCCTTTCCCTGGCTTTTTCATGCAGAACAAATTTGACTCCCAAACAAATATCAATCACCATAATACTCTATATTTTGGCCTCTATACAGACCTAACTCCAAGCTGTTTTATATGGGGTTTTCTTTTAAGATGGTGTCAAACCAAACCTTGTATCTTTAGTGTGACTGAATCTGAACCCAGTCCTGAACGGCTCCTCCCTTTGTAAGCTCAACAAAATTCCAGAGCAGAGGATGTGTGAAACCTGGAGCCAGATCTAGATCTGATTTAGGAATTTTTTCTTTCCTTTGAAATTTCATTTCTTCCTCAGCTCATCCCTATACTTCATTCCAAACTTCTAAACCACAGATAAAATATATTACTGCTTTCCCTCTAATATTTCCACAGCATGACTTTCTGGTGTCTCAAATTTCCTTTCACCTCCCCACTTGATATTTGACTTTTCTAACGTTCAGTTGATTCTTCTTATCCTGCTCTCCTGCCCCCATCTGATACCATCTGCCTGTTTCAAACATGGCTGTTATAGTCTTTACCTTCCAGGGAATTCTTTTGTTAGTTTCTCTCATTCCACTGCACCAAATTCACACCTTATTCCCCTCAGAATGCCTTGAATTTTTGCTTTTCCTTTTCCTGCCTCTCTGTTTTTGTGTTATGCTGATCAATTATCCCAATATGCTCCCCAGCAGCCAAATTTCACATTGGGAAAGTTTTACGTTCGCTTCTGCTTTGATCTTCTGAAGAGGTAAAAGAGCAGACAAGCACAACATCACACTTCATAGATCTTGAGAAAGCCTGTGAACACCTGTGTCCACAGACAATGCCTTGACTGGGATTGTTCCTTTGCAATCAGCATAAAGCTTCAATCAGTATAGTTCTTGGCATGTATATCCACTCTTTAGATTGTCTATCAGAAAATTCAGCTTTCTCGTTGCACAGTGATGATTGCATAAATGGTGGTTTAAAGCTTATATATGACAGAAACTAAAGGAAAGAAACAATTCCTCAGATACACAGATATCCCAACAAAATTTTACAAAAAGCCTATTTCTCTGACACGGATAATATGCAGGCTCGAATTTTAAGTTCCTCATATTAAAAAAAAAATCCTTAGATCCATATTTAAACATCATTAGAGGACATATATATAGCAATATATATATTCCAGCAACACTTTTTGCAAATATACATTGTACATATGTTGAAGAACATTCAAATATGTCTTCTTAGCAAAACCTGCTAGTGAAGTTCGTATTTGTCAAATGAAATATTTGTTTCATTCTTCAAGTTAAATATTTGATTGTATTCTAACTGTACACGTGTATTTTCACACAGAATAAATGAATTGTTACAGTTTTCAATGTATTTTAAATGAGACCATGCTTTTCCAAAGCAATCACGTGTGACAGCAGTGCTAGTGAAAAGTGCCAAATAAATGTCTTCACAGACTGCAACTTCCTATGGGTTTCATCTAGAAACTATTACTTTACACCAATGATTGTAGAAGCTACAGGTCCTGTGGTTAGGGAATGGAGGCCAGGAGGTCAGGGCTCCATTCTCTGCCCTGCAGGACCTGCTGCATCACCTCAGGCCTCTCACCTGAGCTCTTCAGAATTCAGTTTGACCATCCAAGAGGGGCTTCATCTTTCCTACCTACTCCACAGGGAAGTTATGAAGCTTATTTTGCTAATGTTCATTTAAGTACTTTGAAACATTTGGCTTGAAAGGAAAGCTTCTTTTTTGTGGTGCTGTTCTTCCACATAGAACTGGTACTACTTTTCCAGTCAGGGTACCAGCCCTACCACACCACTGATATATCTGAGTCCTAATGAGAAGAGTGGCTCCCATACCGTATTGGTTTTTCTTTTCTGTTTCCTCTTGTCATGTCAATTCAGATGATGCTTTATGTAGGTTTGGTTTTTTGGGAGGGGTGGGATTTTTGGCTTTGCTTCTTCCAGACTACAGCCACAAAGGCTCAAAAGCCAATAATAAACCTTTCAGACTAACCCTCTCAAGGAAAAGGGGGCAAAAAAGTTTGGACTGTGTACATTTCAAATTATTTTTTAATTAGCCTTCATGAGGGCTACAAGTAAATACAACCAGAATGCTACAGCTTCAAAGATAATATCACTAGTTCTTCAGTTTATGCAGGCCTGCTTAGGTCTTTGTCGGTGATCCCACTATCTAAACAAAAGCTTAGCTTTCTTTTGCTGTCCTTATCTTGTTCGTCAGTTGATTGCTTGCTAAGTATCTCAGTGAACAAGACCCAAATGAAAATGACTGTTCTCGTATAATTTGTTTGGATCAGATTAAATTGGAAAGAAGGTAAAAGTGAGAGAGAAAGTAGAATGCATTTACAAATAAGTAGTGAAGGTCAAAACGAATTGCCAAACATTGTGCTTGGAGCTTTCTCTCCCTCTTGTCTGATTTTTCTGAGTGCTTTGTGGAAAAAGGTAGCTATCACAGCATGTCCAAAGGAAATTCTTTAGAACATGTGAAGTTGAAATGCCTCTTTTTATCATAACGTAGGAAAATGTCTTGGGAAGAATAAAATAATCTAACACAGTTAAAGCTAACATAGTTCACTTCTTTTGTCACACTGTTGACTGCTGACAATTCTTCCAGTGCCTGCTACTACTTTCTGTTATACTCTGCATTTCTCAGCTGATTAATTTTAATTGCTGTATCAGTGCAAGTCTTTAAAATTGATCCTATATTTTTTTCAAGAAGACTCAGAAGCCTGACTGGGATGTGATTTGGAAGTGAGACAGTAACCATGTTAAAGTTTTCTGTTGTTCTCTTTTTGTATTGCAATAAAACCTGTTTGTGAGAGTTCAACTGGTTTTTTTCAGAAGCAGTACTCTTATGACTTCATTTCAAGAAGATAAGATAATCAAAGGATGCCTGGGGAATTAAAATCCTTGCAAGACACCATGACTTGCCAAAGGCACAGCAGGCCAACAGCATCAGGGCCAGAATTCCAGAGATCTGTTGTGCTTCAGCAGAATCTGCAAGCTGTTATATATGCATCTTTCCACTTCTCACTCTCTCTTCAATTCCTCTTTACTTCACTCTTATAGATATAAATGCAGAAGGAAAAATACAGTTACCTAATCAATGCCCCTTCATTCTACAAGCTGGATAATTTTGTAGTGGCATCCTTCTTCCATTCCCTCTGGCCTTTTTGTTAATTATGACAGACTTTTTGATTTAAAACCAAAGACCAAGTAACAACACCCCTCTGTAACCTTGTATTCTTTTGTAATGTCTTTCAGTGGTACATTTTCTAGATTTTTTTTTCTGGATTTGCCACTTTCAGTTTTCAGATGTTGATTCTTGTAAAGTATTTGTCTGAGAGATTAAAATATCTCAATTAAATGGATGATTTTGAATGATCTTAAGTTTCTTTTATGTATATTAAATAATTAAGATTTTTTTTGTCATCCACACATCTTTATAGCTGTTTTCTGTACTTCTACCTTGCCAGTACTTTCTTTCGGCAAAATGAGCACCCAAACTTGGTACAATATCCTCGTCCTGCAGCAGTTTCAGAAAGACCATGTACAGTTGCAGTATTTTCCTTATGTTTGCCTAGTCCTCTGCTGACACATCTAGAGATTTTCCAGCCATGCCAGATTCAGTTCATTATTTACCATGATGGCTGAAAGTAGATAACCTGCACATGCCTCTGTCCATGCAGTTTTGCTGGACTCCCACTGCCACAAGATACCAATACTGCTTGAAGATTTGACCACCTCATTTAACTGACTCCTCCATCCAGTTACCTTCCCTCCCATGCCTAACCTTACAGCTCCCTATGTCATCCTAATTCTTTCCTTGCCTGGGCCTTCACTGAACCCCACAAACTCCACAGACAATTTTTCTCCCTGCTGTGAACATGTCCAACAAGATGTGATCGGTGCTATCTGCAGGGAAATCATTGACATCAGAGACAGCTCAAAATGAGAAGCCCTAGTCATCACTGCTATGTGTCCCCAAAGCCTTACTCTGCTGGAAAGGAAAAGGTCAATGGGAAGTCAACAGAAGAGAAGAGGAAAGAAAAACCTGTAGCAGTTTTCTTTCAACAAGCTACTTAGTCAGCATTTATATGCTGTATATCCATATGCTTTTTAAAATTTGCAGGGCTGTCATGTTTCCCTTCTTTGCCCATCTCATGGAGATATTCTCAGGCTTATTTGGTCTGACATATACTTTCTGATTCTCAGTTCACAAAAAAACATAAAGCATTACTTACTCATTGACAATTTATACAAGATTAAAACAGAAGTCCCCATACTCACAGGGTGATGAAATTATAAGAAATATTAAACAGCCTTCAGTCCAAAAATCGCCACCCTAAAGACTCTGAAAGGACCTACTCTGACACCTCCAACACCCTGGTTGTCTCTTTAGCCCTTCATTACTTACCAGGGGGCTAGTTTCAGTAATAGCACTTCCTCTTTGAGAACTTTGTCAGTGGCTCTCTCCTTAACACTTCCAGGAGAAAAATGACAGATAATAAATATCCAAAATAACACGGGTCAAACTCGAACATTAATTGGATCTTTTCATCCTTGTTTACTGTGACCCTCATGCAGAAGATTTCAAAATGTTGCCAGGTGTGCAACTCCTATAGGGAACATTGCATCGTGGGAGAGTGTATAGTTCATCATATTGCAGCAGAGGACTAGTGAGTGAGAGCCTAAGTTGCCTCGGTGTTAATTGACAGAAGGCTTGTTCTGACAGGTTTGTATCACTGTGTCAACAGGAATGTTTATAACTGTGCTGGGAAAGTGAAGAGTTTGTTAGTGGGACAACGTTACACGTGAATGCCAGCTCGGGTGGATCAAGTTTTGCCAATACATTTCTTCATGCAGACCAGGCTGTGGTCCTTTCATGCCAGCTTGACTTTCTCAGTGGTGGTTTCATTAATGTGGTTTATGTCCCACAGCTCTGGCAGGACCGAGCCCAGCTCCAGCTCCAGCTGCAGCCCTGGCTGCAGCCCCTGTCCCAGCCCCAGTCCCAACTCCAGCCCCTGACCCAACCCCAATTCCAGCAGCAGTTCCAGATCCAGCTCCAGCCCCAGACCCTGCCGCAGCTCCAGTTCCAGCTCCAGCTCCAAGCCCAGCCCCTGTCCCAGCCCTAGCCCCAACTCCAGCCCTAACTCCAGCAGCAGTTCCAGCCCCAGCCCTAGACCCAGCTCCAGCCCCAGCCCTAGCCCTAACCCTAGCCCTAGCCCTAGCTCCAGCCCCTGCCCCAGCCCCAACTCCAGGGGCAGCTCCAGCTCCAGCCCCAGCTCCAGCCCAGCTCCAGCCCCAGCTCCAGCCCAGCTCCAGCCCAGCTCCGCGCACTGGCCTCGGCCCCAGGAATCTGGAGAACCGGCGGTACAAAACGGCAAAGCCTCCTCTGACCCCTAAACCGATCATTATTCACTTGAGAGGCAGACTTGCACAAACAAATATTTTGTGTTGCTGTTATGATTATTGTCAGTATCTGTCCCCATTGTTCAGGCGCAGGAATTCCTTTGGTCTCATAAATACTGAGCCCGGCCCTCCCCTCCCCCCTTTAACTGTCAGATAATTACACAGTTGGCTTTAGAGTTTAACTTGTCAAAGGAGTTTCATTACTTTGTTCCTTTTGGGCAGCTTCCACTATTGTGCTTTCTGAACACTAAACAGAACCTATATTAACTGTCAGTTAATTACACACCGTTTTTCTTCAGTATTTACCAGTCAAAGGGGCAGGTAGGCTGCAATCCTATCATCTCAATCACTGTCTCTGCTCACAAAAGAATCAATAAAGATGAGTCACTTAGTGTCACCCAGTGTCTGATACTCAAAGCCACCCATTCCTAATTGCCTTTAGAGATGGATGATAATACAAACTTTGAAGTGATAATCAGCCTAATGAGTGGCCTTGCTGAGAGGGTAGATCATGTGTCAGAACAGTTTGCAGATGCTTACAGGCAAACAAAGCCAGCTTTCCTTTTAGACCTGAGAGGACCATGGCAAGTCTGGTACCCAGAGCCCTGCACAATGGCAGAGACTGGAGCACAGCAGGACGCTGTAGCCTGCTGATCACAACTGACTCCATCCATCTTGCTCTTTGCCTTTAATCAGCACAGTCAGAACAAGTCCTCCAGATCTCTGCATGTTTATGCTGGATGTTTAGGCAATAACTGTGTAAAAGATAAATTCTCTGATTCTGAGTCATTGGATTTAAATAATAGCGATTGGACTTGATAGGTAATGGCCGGGGATCCCGGCTAAAACTACTGAGTAAATGTAATTAAATACAATCGGGTGCAGTCAGCCAGGCAGAGCCAGAGACCATAAAAGGCTCATTCAGACAGCAATGAAAACAAACAACGTCAGCAACAAAAACAAAACCAGTGTTTGGTTTGCTAATAAGAGCATGATCTGAGGCCTGATCTACACTCAATTTTTGCACCCAGCAATTTGACCAAATCAATAATTTGCAAAAAGCCAGCAACAAACAAACAAACAAAAAGACAAATTAAATTGCTATAATCCCTCAGTCTGGATGCTGTTATATTATCATAAAGACATTTTCTTTTTAAAATAGTTAAGCTGTCATAAATTCACTCAAGTGCGAACAAATAGGCTATGACCATGTTTGTGCTAATATGACTGTCTCAATATAAAAGAGTTGCTTTGATTTAACAATCCTTTACTAATTTAGCTAAATTTTTACAAGGGCTGACCATGGACGTTGCTTCAAAATCATCTCACAAAGACTGGGAATCTGTGGGATTACACCAATTTGATTTCAAAGTATAAATTAAAAATATGTGAATACATATATGTGGATGGATTAACGTGTTTAACAATTTGGATACAATAATTTAGAACTATTTTGCAGGCAAATTTGTATTCACTCTCTTGGTGAAAGGTGGTGAAAAAGCTGAACAAGTGGGTTCAGGATTTACACTGTTTTAATAAGAAGCTGTCAGGTTTTAGTATTTTGTAGTCAACTATTTTGCTTGTAAAACCTGTCATACAAATAAGAAATAATTGCAATAAACCAAATGAGAAACAGAAATTTTCATAAAAGTAGGCCAACCCTTTGAAATTAAAAGCAAGATTATTGCTGCCTTTTCAAAAACTACAGAATGAGGCCTCTTTCAGATAAAACCAATCATATTTTCATATTTTTACTAGCTTTACATCTGCCTGGCCTCCTTTCTTCAAGTCACTGAGAAAAGTACAGTCTTTTGGATCTGAAAGCGCAGAAAAAATAGCTTTTTATTTTGTGTAGTTCATGTATGAACATAACAGATGTGCCTGTGGAAAGGTTTTAGAGTTTTCTGATTTGAAGTTTTGTTTTGAGTCCACATTCTCCAGTAAATGATGTCTGATAATACTGGCTGCAGACCGATATGAAAACCTATGTCTTCAAGCTCTCTGCTATAACTAATATCAGTAATTATCTCCACCTAGCACTATTTGAAACTGAATTCACCAGAAGGACTTCGTTTATTTCTTTTGCTAGAGAATATGAGAAGGAAAATGCTTTGCTGAATTAGTAAGTGGGCTTTAGAGGCATGTGCCCACCAGTGCTCACAAGCTGCCAGTGATCACACAGGTTATCTAAGGTTCCTGAATTCACAGAGCTGGAAACACATAAGCGTCTGCCAGCACCCTGCTCTCAGTCTTGTGGTAGTGAAACAAACTCAGCTCTGCTGAGCTCCCTCGGTGGCAGCTGTGAATAACACAAGAGTTTTCCATGCATTGAAGCTGTGCTTGTTCCCTACAGACTGACAGCCCCTTCATCTCTGCACACAAAGCACCCTGGAGAACCTGACTTCTCTAACAATGCTACCTCAGAACTTTTGGGAAGTGGTTTTGAGCTGTGGAGGAACCTCATGTTCCTTCTTATCTGGGGAATCAGCTGGGAAAGACCACCCTGCCCATACTAAAGTAATATTCTTCTCCAAGGCAAATTCTAATCCACAGATACATTTCTCGTACAGAAAATATTCCTTTAAAATTCTCTTAACTTACACATTCATAGTTCATTTGACTGTCGTTAATTGTTAAGCAATAAAGTTACTAAACATGTTTTTTAAAATCACTGTATAACCCCACATGGATATGCATGGGACTATATCTACACCATAATTACATAGTAATTTAGTTCTACGCAAATATATTCACAAGCATGGTAGTCTAAAAATACCATTTCAAGCACAAAATATTGCTATCATTACATATCTTATCACTTGTAATCACATTCAAAATCTCCATTTGAGCTCTAAAATGTGTTGGACAAAGGGAAAACTTACCTGTAGTCAGATCTATAGCACTGAAGTTGATAATTTGTGATAAGTTAATGGAAATGTGATGACATATGAATTACAGTTGCAAGTTTAAGTATGTATGTTGCAAGGAAGTATGAATTGGAAAGAAAAAGGACAATTAATTGAATAAATGGGTTCGGTGATGAATGATAGCTGATACCCAGTCTAATAATCTTGATTCAAAATTTGTATTATAAGCAGAGAAGTTAAAATTCACATGACATGATACACTGCAAGGAATTTCCTATTTTTTTTTAACAAAACAAATGGGACTTGTAATGTATCTTTGAAATCCACTCCGTTGATACTAACCTTAGGATATGAATTTAGGGTTATTTTATTATCTCATATTTGTATTATAGCATCTCATAGTCATAAAGAAGGGGGGTTTGATGCGCAGCTCTGTACAGGTAACAACCAAATAATCCATGTCCAAAAGATTTACCTAGACATAAAGCCCGAAGAAAAAGAATTTCAGATTGTGTGTGTGTGTGTGTTTGTGTGTGTGTGTGCTAAATTTGAGAACCTTAAATGTATCTGGTTATCAGAGGATTTTTAACTTCACGTGTTCTAAAAATATCTCAAATTAAATGCCCAGAAGCAAGGGCAGCCATAATCACTAGTTATCTTCAAAATCCCCAGGTATGGTTTCTGTCTCAGCTCATGTCACTCTTCCATGGGGTCATTGCTGGAGAAGGCAGTCCTAACCTCCCCGTTGCCTCTGGCTATGCACTCTCTCTGCATTAAATATGCTGGCACTCGTGCTCGTGAGCAAGCCAATCTGATGGAAACATAAGCCTCCAGAAAATGCAAGGCGATCTGCTTGACTGGGCAGCCACACAAGTGGTAATGACAGCACATGGGCACAGGCTGCCAGGGCCGGCCACAGGCAGGACGGCTCTGTCAGCACCAGCCCGGACCTGCATTACCTAAAGAGACGATGTAACTGCATCCGGAGACTATGTGTGTCTGCCTCTTGTGCTGGGTAAGCAATCTGCTGGGGCTTTGCCAATAAGCAGGCAAAGAAATGGAAACGGCACAATAAATATTAACCTTTAATAAAATAGATACTTTAACTTCTTGTTGGAGTGAGGAGAAAAGTGAAAAAAGAAATTAAGTATGCTCTTGATTTAATCTTTTGGTTTGCATATTGAGGTTTCTGGTGATTATGGATTTAAACTAGCATCTCCAGGATTTTTTGCAAACAAGTAGCTCTAAGTGTTTCACAAATACCTACAAAATTCCATAAATCCTTCCATGAGGCAGCAAAACATACCAGGAGCTAGTCACCTGTTAGTGGAAGGCAAGTACATCTTGAGGAAAATGCAGCAGGGGTAGTAAAATCTAGCACCATTATAAATAATGGAAACCACAGGAAGAAATGAAGGTAGTTAAATAGCTACTGGAGATGAAATTTAGCCAAGACATGATGGTGTAAAATCCTTTTCCAAGTCTTGATCCTGTTAAAAAGTGCTATGAAACTGGTAATGACAAAAAGGAATGGGAGACTCCTTTTGTCTCATCTGAGATGTACCTCTGAAGTAAGAAGCTTGCTTTTAAAATGGTTAGCTTTGTATTTATTCCCTCTGAGCCAGTGTAAACTTTACCCATTTATTTTTATTGGACCAGATCTGTAGTGTGTTACTGAATAAATTACCAAACCCACTTCCTACTTTTCTTGGAAATGTCTCCATACCCCATATTCATTCAGTTCAGCTCTTCCCTGAGCTGCAACTCTGTCCAATCTTACAAACTACTAGGACAGGAAAGAACTGTAACTCTGGAATGCTGCAACACATTTTGAACATTTTCTTTAACACATGCTGTATGGCAGCAGGATTTTGAGCAGATAAACTCTATAGCAAAAGTCATACACAGAAAATCAAATGCAGCTTTTGCAAAGTATTTTTTTATTTTCTAAAAAACCCCGGTATATGATCACTGTTATGCTAAAATGGAGCCTGATTCAGCACTGGGCTGTATTGCCTTCCCTCCCATTGACTTCAAAATGAATAAGCTCAGCCTGGGTATTTGAAAATTCATTGCTGTGAAGACATATTCTGGCAGGTCAACACAAGCATTATTCATAGGCCTCAATTCAGTCTGTCATCTGAAATGAAAGAGAGCCTTTCTTTAAAAAGCTAAAATCCATCTTTAATTTGTTATCCTAGTAACTGTATCAAAAACTGTTATAAAACAAATATTAAAAATGAGAGCAAGCTGATGAGCAATTGAAACACAGTAAAATAGATCTGGAAGTGCTGCAGAGCTACCAAATCCTTGCTCCAGCTATTGCAGACAACCAGTACATATAACCTTTCTTCATAAATATATCAAGATCTCTCTTAAAAGCAGCTAGTTTTATTTATTCATTTACTGTAATTGTACTGTTATTTGTATTTCTTCCAGTCTGAGTTACAGATTCATACATTATATGCCAGAGTGGACCACTGTGATCATCAAATCTGACCTCCATAATCTGTAGAATTGCCCTGAATTCATTTAAGAAGCCAGTGGTTTTGCAGCCAGGAGTTTATTAGGTAAAGGGCACAAGAGCCATGGTATCAGTGTTGACTGATGGGATTAATCAGCTCATGTTAACACACTGATTATCATATAGTAAAGGGAAATGTTTCAAAAGAGTACTCCAGTCTGAAACATAAAGCAAAATCATTTGGACTTCCAGAGAGGTCATGGTTGAAATATCACAAAACTCTCTTTACTCAAAGCAGATGTTTATTATGATTAATTTAGTGTGAAAAATGAACCAGAATGCATATAAAAGACAATGCCTGCTCAATTATGTAATAGGACACCTCCTCATTATATTTTGCTCAATGAAGATGATGGTATTTTCCTTGGGGATGTATAACTACAGTTTGCCAAAGTCCCTCTCCCTCATTTTAGATTAAATATCAGACTGCAGAGCATGATGCCAAGCGAACAGAAACAAGAGAACTCAAATAAACATAATTTAAATGAAAAAGAAAAGGCCTGTTAAGCATGTTTTGTGAGTAAGTGTGTTCAAAATAGAAAGTTACAATGATGCCAGGATACAGATACAGAGAAAAGTCACCAGAATTCAACATAAACAAAAATACCTCTTTCCTACATTTGTATTTGTATTGAAATGAAATACAATCTGTAAGTGTAAATATTCACAGAACTTTTCACAGAACTGGAACAACTTCTCTTTCTTGCCACCTTTTCCCTTTTTTTCCCTGTCTCTTTCTGTGAGCTCCCTCCAGTGTTCTCAAGGAAGTATTGAATCATTTCATTTTGGTATATTCCATTTTTATCACAGGAAGCACCAGGATAAGAAAGATTATATTCGTCTAATCTCCAGGGATGCCCAGGCTGGGCTAAAGGTCTAGTCTAAACCTGACTGTGAAAACAGACACTGCAGGAAGAAGATGCACCTCACCCACCACAGATGTCCCTCAGAATGAACAGCACAAAAGGGCTGCTGGCTGTAGAGGTGACTACAGAAAGAGCTGAGATTGTGCAGCAACTTTTAGATTTTAGATTTGGAATTATGGAGTATCGTTTCTTTGTTTATTTTCCCCTGGGGACTAACAAGAAGGATTTCTGCTCAAAACTGGAGGTTCATCAGTTGAAAAAGACATAACAACCAAGAAAGCCAGGTTGCTGACTCTCAGTCATCAACATGAAAAAAAGCAGGTTGGCTCTAAGACCCCGTCAGGTAAGGTACATTCCATATTGCAATAATAATGCCTTTGTACAAGTCTAAGCTGAAAAGGGATATGATTACACTTTGGCAGAAACCATCCAGGGCACTGAATCCAGTACGCTACGGACATGCCAGTCTGCTTGGAGCCAGCTCAGGGATCTCTATACAGAGCTGCTATGCAGGATACAAACCTGCCAAAAGTGCTCAAACACCTATTTACATGTAGTTTAACTCCTGCGTCTACCAAGATAAACAAAAATAGAGTCAAACACTATATTTCTATGCCTCTTCCACTGGCTTTGTGGAGTTACTAAATAAACGAGGACAAAATTATTCTCTGTAAGGCTACTCTGCCTGGTTTATTTCTGTTGGTTTGTTTTTTAGTGTGTCTTCGCTGACAATAAAACTGAGCTGGGGCTGTTGCAGAACCTTGCTACCCTTTCTTCCACAAGCTATTTGTTCCCATCCATTCCCTCGTATCCACACCCATAGTAGTGCTTTGGGCAACTGAGCCATGAAAAGGGTCAGGGAGCTTAGTTGTGATAAAACTAGGCAAATATTGTGAGAACATGCAGAAGCTTAAAGTCATAAGTAATAAAACTAAAAATAACTTAATTTTGAGTACTGCAATATCAAGTAATTTGGTATCTTTACTAGTGCTTTATTTATTGTAAAAGCCACTGTGACAAGCCACTCTCCTGCTAATCTGCATGATATCCAGCAGATAGTGAGCCATTGCCTAACCTCAGAAATGTCCGAATGGAGCTATGGAATTACTCCAGTCCTTTGTGGGTTTGGCAAAGACTTTGTAGGATTTCTAGTGACGTATGCTGGGCCTGACTCAAATCCCAGCAATGGAAATTTCTTTGATTTGGCTTATTGTTACTTCTGACCCTGTAAATGTGGGAAGCACTCAGGCATTAAGAAAGACATTGTTTCCCTGACATATCAGTTGGTCACTGCTATTTACATCAATTGAAACAGAATTAAAATTCCAGTTTGATTTTTCCTCTTTTACTTTCAAAGCACTTAAAATAACATCAATTCAATGCCCGTCCAACAATCATGTTGGATGGTTTGTTATGTACACAGCGGGATTTGAGTTCCTTATGAGAAAATTGGGAAAAAAAATGGTTGCGATTTCACAACTCCCTTTCTCCTATCATTGTCTGTAAATAACTTCAGAGAAGCTCTCTCTCAATTTTTTCCCCTCTCCTCCTTTACAATAATTCTTCAAATAGGTTCTTTCTATATTTTTTCTACCCTTATTGCATTTTTGTTCTAGCCAGGCTCTTGTGAGGACCACCCTACCATCACTTTTGCAGGTTGTTAACATGGAGTCAATGTAAGATCACTCTTCAATTATTCCTTTTTAATACAAGACATTAGTATGCTGTGTGCAGTATTCCATGACTGAAGTTCATCTTAATATTTCATTACAGCTTTTTAAAATCCATTTTTATTAAGGGGCTGGAATTTTAGAGAGTACCTAATTTGCTTTCAGTCTGAAACCCATGAATCTGGAGAATAATTTTCCAGTTATAATTTTCTCTGAAAATGCCTATATTTAAACATCATATATACAGACATGTTTTAAGGCAAAAATATATTTTCCATGAAGCAGAATTAAATTTTCAGTTTATTTTTTTCCTCTTTTACTTTCAAAGCACTTGAAGGGCTTCTGTTTTTTAACTATTATTGGTATAAATATTGTCATGATGGTCTAGTTCCAAGACGAATAACAGAGTCTTGATGTTACTGCCAATTGAACTGGTTTCTAGCCGTCAATATTTGTTGCCATAGACAGTACAAGTTTCTTATAGCTATGCAGTTCAAATCCATTCTTCCCACAAAACTTTGTTTCAATGAAGTGACCATACTTTCTTTGCACAAGTTGTACTGTCTTCCAGTGCTTTTAAACACCAAAGATAATTTCTTTACACATCCACGAAGTTGTATTTACTTTGAGTGTAAGACAGTAAGCATGCATGCTATTGGCTCAAAAGTTCAAACTGTCATCAAACAGTTTCTCCCTTTTTGATTTTTCTTGGTTACAAATGTGCACTGTGAGCAAACTGCCTTCCTCTTGATATTCTGTTCGGTTTGCAACACTGCCTTCACATAAAGAAAGTTACTGGGTTTATGCCAGAAAAAAATACAAAATGTATAAAATGGACCACATGTAGTTTTCTATTGCCTGTGCCAAATTAGGACCTTTGTAATATTGGGAGGAAGTTCAGTAGCTTTATCCCTTTTGTTTATCTCTCACACCAAAAGAAATTACAATTTGAGGAGCTACCTGTCTCTGAGACAACCCCACCAGCCCCTCTTTATTGGGCACATTGATTGATAATCACAGGGAAACATGAACTCCTTTTTACTGGCAGGTTTTCCCAGGACATTTTACTGGAAGTGCCTGTTAAGCCTGTATACCAAGACCTGATGATCAACTTGCTCTCCTCACACCACACACAAAACTGTTATAGTTTGCAAAATCCTAATTTCTTGTCTTCCAGACATGCTTTTGCTGAGGCACAACAAAGTGCACAGTGCATGTGGTCTTACCAATTTACCTGCATTGCTTGTGGTGGGACTGTAGTCCTTTGTGTGTGTTTTTGGAATTTTACTCCAACCTTAAAATCTTAAATTTCAAGGTTAATGTTTTTAGCAATTACAGGAAGCTCCAGCATGTACTATTGAAACCTATCTGCTCCAAAGTAAGCTCTAAGCTTTTAAAAGAAGGTGGCTGTGGAAGTGCAAATGACTACTGAGGAGATGCAGTTACTGTATACAGGAAGCTCGGATCAAGTTCAAATGAAAGCTCTGAGCACCAGTTCTTAGCAACTGATTTTAAAGCAGTTGTAATCTTCAAAGCTATCTATTTATCTCTACAGCAGAGGCCCTGGGTATTATATACCTAATGAGTTAGACCATTTGAGCAACCTTCTTTCACATTAAAAAGTACTTTAACTTTTTCTTTTGCCAGATTAACTGTTCAGTCTATTTCTGACAGATGAGATCAGCTATATGGAATTTTAATACTCTGTTTCTTCTAAAATGTGTCTCTGTTTAATTCCTTGGGCCAAAATGGAAGTTTTAAGACTGTTGAGATTCAAGATTGGTTGTGTAATATTACTATAACTGTTTTGGGGTATTTTTCAGTAACTATTGGTCACATGCATAAAGCACAAATAAATAAGTAAAAGTAGAAATAAAGACATGATCTTGTTACCAAAGAATTTCCAGCTAAGGTCCTGAACTAGTAAAAGAGTTATATGCTTAATTCTGTGTGCCTTGTGAGGTTTCATTGACCTTGGTGGGAGTATTCAAATCAGTTTAATATGTGTATAAATCGTTGCAAAATTAGACGGTAAACTATAGTATCTCTGTTAAAATTTACTCTGCTTTAATGAACTTCAGATTCCTCTTTTTGTTGGTCAAAAATATGCATAGAGTATTCTAGTTATTTTAAAGAATCTAAATTTCATTAGAAAATAATTAAACTATTACTTGACATAGGTACCAATACATTGTTTTCTTCTAAAGAAAGGGAAGAAGGGAAGGTGAAGTTCAAAATTTCAAAATATCTTTCATATTTCTACAGTTTAAATGTAAAAAAAGCAGCAGTCTAATAGGAAAAACTCTGTAGATTCTTATTCAATGGCCACTTAAATGAGAATATTTCAAGGGAGCGTAAATGTTATCTTCATTAAATATTAGAACAAACCATATAGCTCAATGTGCACAAACCCACAGGTTAATGCTATCACCTACACTTTTAGGAGCATACTACCATGGGCCAAGGAGTGGACTTCTACCTTCTGCCAGCAAAAAGTTACCTGTGCAAGTGCCTGTGAAATAACATGTAAGTGGAATGAGTTATGGTAAGGATGGAAGAACCACACCATAAGAAAATTACCTTAACAGTTAGCATTCATGAACATGTCTCAGAAATGTCTTCAAAGAGTTTACGACTGAGGATGTCAGTGTGATCAAGTTATTCCTGCAAGTTTATTAAATGTTTTGCTCTGCTGACTGCTGTGGTTTTGGTAACGCAAGCAAAAGAAAATCCATCAATATTAGGAAACATACGTGAAAGGATCTGATTTAGTATGAATTTATTTCACATAGCGTTATTACATATGCCCTTTGCTGAAGTATCATTATACTGAATTTCTTAATCTTGAAAGAGCAAAGCATTTGGCTCAGGGTTCAATCAAGTACTGCTGGCATTCCTGGAGTGACAATTATAATCTCCCTCATTGTCCACTTATTAAATACCTTAAATATATTCTCATGGTAAATCCAGCACCGAGGACAGAGACGTAAAACAGTTCATTCCTTTAATTAGAAATACATATCCGTACCACAATAAAACCACAATTTAAAATAGAACAATAATAACAAAGTATGAATGAATGCTAACTACAATGTGAGTGAACCGCTAATATATAACTAAGGTTGAACTGATGGGAATTTAACTGAAAGCAGCGTAGTAATCAGCATGAGAAGAAAGCCTGATACTCTGGAGAAGATAGGAAAAATAGTTCTGGTTGATTAAGTTCCAGCCCACCGGGGTGAGGATTTTGAAATTGTGTTCTTTGGTGACTCTCAGGCAGTGTGCTTCTGGTCAGTGAAAGGACAGTTAAAAACTATATGGTGTCTGGTGGATCCCAGAGCATTGGATGGCACATATATATGCATAAGCATACATATCGAAACACCACCACTAGTTATTTGGTCAAAATCTTTCCCCTCTGTGCCATGCAATCTCATATAGCCAGGCTACTGCACAGAACATGATAATAAAGTTGCCTCGATAATGAAGGATATTTCACAAAGCTTATTTTGGAATCAGATTACAAGCCCTGTGATACATCTTGCAGGTACCGATGTGACACTGCCCCAGAGCAGGACGGCAGCAGATCGGGGGACCTGGGAGGTCAGCTTTCTCTTCAGAAGAAACCATGGCTGCACCCTCCGGGTGTAACAAGGTTGTTCCAGCTACACATCTCAGGGATGTGTGATCATGGGACATACACAGAATCACAGAAACACAGAATATTCTGTGTTGGAAGAGACCCACAAGGGTCCAGCTCCAGGCCCTGCACAGGACACCCCCAGCAGTCACAGCAAGCGCCTGAGAGCATTGTCCAAACCTTCTTCAGCACTGCCAGGCTTGGAGCTGTGACCACTGCCCTGAGGAGCTGTTCCAGTGCCCAACCACCCTCTGGGTGAAGAACCTTTTCCTAAAATCCAACCCAAGCCTCCCTGACACAACTTCAGGCCATTCCCTCGAGTCCTGTCACTGTCCTCACGGAGGAGAGAACAGTACCTGATCACACCTGTGGACATTTCCTAGGGCAGTCTCACCCAAGCGCCTACCCCAGATCCCAGTGCAGATCTGCTCAATACGTATTAATCAACTCTAATTAACCTGCCTTGCCACAGCACCGCCTGACGACACCCGACAGGACGCCCTGGCGGGGCGTCGATACACGGTGTAGGTTCTATTCTCCGCACGGCGTTTCCGTAGCGCAGGCCGCCCGTGCAGTCCCGCCGGGACACGGCTCGCAGCCGGGCACGGGGCGCCGTTATCCCGGGGGTGTCACCGGGGGTGGCACGGGGGTGGCACAGGGGTGTCACCGGGGGTGTCACCATGCCCCCGACGCGGCCTGCCCTCCC
>VZRM01004507.1:460018-544394 GCA_013397955.1 Grantiella picta | reverse complement strand
CCCGGGGACGGCGAGCGGGCCGCGGAGCCGCCCGCAAAGAGCCCCGGGGCGGCGCTTTCCCACACGGGTGTGGGCTGGGAGCGCGGCGTGAGAGCCGGGGCCCGGCGCTGCCGCGGCGGCTGGGATCGCCTCCGAGCCCGCCTGTCGCCTGTCGCCCGCGATCCCCACGGCGCGGCTCCTCCCGGGGGCTCTGCGGGCCGCGGCTCCTCCTGCCAGGGCTGCGTTGTGTCCGTGCGGATCCGCCGCCCCTCCGGGCCGAGCCTGCGTGCGCACGGGTGTTTCCTCCCGGCGGCTGCCACGTAACAGAGCGCTGCCGTAGCATACATGTTCGGCAGCGCTTGTTATGCTGCTCCCTGCATGCTGTCTTTGGCTTGACTGCTTCCCCTGTCACACGGGGAGATCCCAGTTTTCCCCCTGAGCTCGTCACCCTTTCTGAGTTTCCTCAGTGCACTGTCCAGACAACGGAAAGGCCAAAGGTTTGGAGAAAAGTGTCTTGTTTAATTTGCAAGGTCATCAGGTGAAGTAAATGGGGATGACCTGAACCGTCTGAAGGAGACAATGGTTTTAATTAATGGTACTTATATAAACAATGACTTTGGAGAAGAGGCAAAAGCTAAAATGTGTTGCTGAAGCATATGTGAACACATGGTACCTGTTGACAGCTGATCAGTGAAAAGGAGCGAGATGGACTGGCCTTGCTCTGTATCTCCTGCACCATTGCAACAGAGCCAGCAACCCACCAGGCCACAGAACATCATTTTAGTATGTGAATTAAACATTGAAACTGCAGCTAGAAAAATAAGCTTTATAGTAAAATAAGGAATTATTTTAACTAGTTTTTTCAGCCAAATACAGTTCAGTTTGGTTGTGTATGTGTCAAAGCCTCTTTTAAATACTTTGTTGCTCTCTTTTGATTAAAAGTTTAACTGCTTCAGCCAAGACTATGCAGCTTGGCTTGGAAACGTAATCTTTGACAGATGCATTAATTCTTTAATGTATTTCTTTTTTATAAACTCTCCAAAAGCTAATGAATTTTTGTCCATGTACAGGTTTCTTGTTTATTTTTTTAATCTGAGGAAGAAATAGTTAACTAGTGCTGTCTGTAAAACTTGTGATGAAAGACACTGGTCAGAATCCATATAGGATAGCAGTGAAGACCCTGAATAAGCTACTTAGTCACCACTTTCTTTATATCTTACTCGAATAATAGAGAATTTCAGTTGGAAGGGACCTACAGCCATCATCTACTCCAACTGCCTGACCCCTTCAGGGCTGAGCAAAAGTTAAAGCAAGTTGTTACAGGCATCGTCCAGATGCCTCTTGAACAGTGACAGACTTGTGGCATCAACCACCTCTCTGTGAAGCGTCTTCTGGTGTTTGACCACCTACTCCTTAAAGAATGCTTCCTTGTATTGAGCCTCTGAGCATGCCCTGGTACGGTTTTGAACCATTCCCAGTCATCCTATCTCTGGATACCAGAGGGAAAGGATGGGCACTTCCTTCATGTCCTCTCCTCAGGAAAATGTAGAGTAATGAGGTTGTGCCTCAGCCTCTTTTTCTCCAAACTAGAGAAGCCCATCTAACATGCAGATGTGGAAATAGCAAAATAATAGAGTCTACACATAAAACTACTCCTTTCAACATTACAGCCTGCGTGGGTTTGCATAGGTCTTGCAGGTAGAGCTGTGCTGATGTTGCTTGTGCTCCAAGCTCCGGGAGCAGCAGCCAGTCACTCACAGCTGCAACACAGCTGGAGTGTGGGACTGGGTGGGCGTTTAGCTGCAGGATCAGAGATCTCCTCTCTAGCCCATCGCACAGAGGTTTTCTATCATGTAATTGATGTGTTAGCACTTTGCTGAACTGTATTAAGCAACATAACTATCATACATTGTATGTTCTCTTTCTCCTTCGTGCTCCTGAAGGACTGTGAGTTTGCTGTAGGATCCAAGACTGTGGAGATGTTTTTGGTTTTTGACTTTTTTGTAGACATTCTCTAAGTGATGTTTAAGAAGGAAAATTGAAGGTGCTTAGCATTTGGAGATGTTGACAAAATTGTGACAAGTAATCCTACGCAGCTTCAGTATTTATAGTAAAAGTTCATTGCACCTGGGAGATAAAGTTATAAATTCCTGTTTACATTCTCAAACCTAACATGATTTTCTTAGATGGATTGAAGGAGGCACAGAGAATATAGAATGTAAGAGTTTTGACTTGAAACGATATTGTGTGGGCAAGCTGGTTTGGAGATGTGTGCTCTTGGTGTTTTGTGTTAATCACAAAAAAATATTTCAACATCCTTTAAATAAATTATTTGTATTTTTTTGGAGCTGGCTATTTTATGCTCATGCATACTGTGTTACTGTAGTCTCTGAGGAGCTGATGAATATTTTTATATTTGAGACTAAGTTGTTAACACAAGGGTGTTAGGAGGTGACCTATACCCATGCTAATGTTAGTTGCAGAGACTGGTGTTGCTGGTGATGTTATTAAACTGTGACAAAACTGATCCATTCATATAAAATGAAGATGAATATTACAGCTCTGAACTGTTGAAAGGATTTTCTTTGCCCCAGCATTGACCCATTACTGTTTATTTGGCTTGGGGTTTCTTTGGTAGGTCAGCTGCATTGTACAACCACTGGGTTGTTGGATATGTAATGTGACCCTTCTTTGTGGTGAATAGTTTCAGCACCTCTCCATGTCTTCACCAATTGCATATTGGCTAGGACCAGGTAAGAAATGATTGTTTAAGGATTCCCTACAGCAAAGCTCCAGTAACAGACTTTCTATTAGTGCTCTCATCACCTGGGCAGGGGACAAAATAGAAAGAAAGGCTTATGGGTCAAGATAAGGACAGGGGGAGATCTCGTAGCAATTGCCACGGACAAAACCAACTTGAATTGGGGAAAATGAGTTTAATTTATTACCAATCAAATCAGAATAGGATAATAAGAAATAAACCAAAATATTAAAAACATTTTCCCCCCACTCCTCCCATCTTCCCAGGCTGAACTTCAGTCCCCGTTCTCTACCTTCTCCCCACCAGTGGTACAGGGGGAGTCAGTTCATCACACTTTGTCTCTGCTGCTCCTTCCTCTGCAGGGGAGGACTGCTCACACTGTTCCCCTGGTCCAGAGTGGGAACCCTTCCACAGGAGACAGTCCTTCATGAACTGCTCCAGTGTGGGTCTCTCATGGGATGCTGCCAGCAAAACTGCTCCAGTGTAGGCTTTTCTCTCCACAGGGCCACAGGTCCTGCCAGGAGCCTTTGTGAACTTTCCGTAAGGTCACAGCTGGCTGTGGGCATCCACCTGCTTCATCCTGGACCTCTGTGGGCTGTAGGGACACAGCTGCCTCGCCACGGTCTGCACCACAGACTGCAGGGGGATCTCTGCTCCAGCACCTGGAGCACATCTTGCACCTGCTGCACTGACCTTGGTGTCTGCAGGGCTGTTCCTCTCACATTCTCTCTCCTCTCTCCTGCTGCAGTTACTTCTGTGCAGCAACACCTTTCAGCCCCTTAGCATTGTTATCCTAGAGGCACAGCCACTGTTGCTGCTGGGCTTGTCCTTGGCCAGCAGGTCTGTCCTGGAGCTGGCTGGTGTTGGCTCTGTTGGACATCAGGGAAGCTTCTGACAGCTTCTCACAGGAGCCACCAACACCTTGCCACACAAATCCAATGCATTTGTTCCTTGGTATGATGTCAGGTTTGGGATTAAGCCAAAATGATTGAAGAATTTTAAGGATTAGAGCAAAAGTATTTAAGTAAAAAAAATGGGCTTGCAGTTAAGTGCCCAGTGACAACCATAAGCAGTTCAGAGCCCCATTTTATGTGACCGTACTAGTTTGAAAAACAAACCAGTGGGAGGTTGCAAGTCAGAATTATAATTTAATAGGCAAATTAAAAATAAATGCAATAACACAAGAAAAAACACTGACACAGTCAGATACAGCCTGAACCCTGTTAGTCAGGGTGGTGGTAGCAGTCCAAGTGAAGTAGTTCAGTTGAAGCAGTGATCCTGTGGAAGGGCTAGTCTCCACCTGAAGATCCAATGGTAGTTCTTATCCTCTGGGAATCCAGCAGACAGAGCAGCTCCTGTGCAGTTCAATGCCCAGGTTATATCCAGGTGGGAATGCTTGGCTCCTCCCTCCTGGGTGGAGCATCTCACAATAGGATGAGATAATTCCATGAGTCATGCAGTTGGTTCTTGATAGCTCATTAACAGTTATCGGGGTGAGTCACAGCAGGAGATAACAACCGGTGCCCCACCTGCTTTAATAGCTGTAGAGGTGGTAACAGAATACATCTGTATTGCTACCTAGGACAGTGACACTGATTCACAGCTTTACAATGCCTTAAATCTGTTGTTTTGGATGTTTTAAAAGATTGCAGTTTTGGAAAGTATTTGGCATTTGAGCTTCTGTTTTAGAACAGTATTAGGAAAACTGACTATTTAAGCCTTCCCTATTACTTTTTTATGGCAAGTATGATCAATTTGGAATATCATCTGCCAAATATACTTCTTAGATATTTGAAAATATTGAAAGAACAAGAACTTTTTATGATTGCTGCTGTTTAATATGTGTTGCAGAAATGGAATCAAGGCTAATATAGCCTATTAGCAGAAATAAATACAAATTAATGGTCAAGCAGAATTTTCTAGTGGGTTTAATTGCAGTCATGAATAAAATCTTCTACTTTGCTTTGGGAGATTCTCTTCTTTAAGGTTTTGTGAAAAGCTAAGAAATGAAGTGTTGGAGCATGAATTATTCAAAAGCAATATCAGGCATATCTGGAGACATACCCTTGAGAATGGAAAATTTGAAACGTTAAATGTTTCTGAGTCTTTAAATGCAAAATTTCAGAATGATCAAATGCCCATGTCTGAAGCTGTTGAACACATAAGGATGCCAGATTCATGAGGCTGCAACATCTGTTATTCATATAAGTTCTGTGTATGGATTCTGTAGGATGATTAACTGATTCTTCAAAAAAAAATGGTACTATAGGACAATATTCACACAAAAAATATGTTCACTTGCTCTGTACAAATGTGTAATGAGGAGGAAAAATCCCCACATAGAACTTGTCTCCAAAACTAGTTCTTGTGAAAGCCAGAACAAATGACATTGAATATAAATTTTAAGCAAACCTTTTAATTACGAGGCAACCCAAATTTTGCAGTGCATTGCTTTGGCTACACATAGGGCAGTGGTGACTTTTTAATTTAATTTTATTTTTTAATTTTACATACTCTACATGAAAGAGCTTTTCATGCATATCTGTGAAAGTCCAACTTATTATTTGGAATGCTGACTATTGTGTAATTTAAAATAGCAGTGCTATTAGAAGAGATAGAGAGCTGTGTTTTGTCCTCGATCCCAAATTTGAGGTATTCCTGCACACCTTTGTAGAGTTTGGTATTTAGAGCATCCCCTAGGAGAGAAAAGGGGTAGGCATGTTTGTATATGGTGTTGTGGCTTAATCATTGCTACTGTCACTGCATTAAATAAAGCCTAAAAAAGGCGTGGGGCATGCCCAAACTGCGAGCTGGTCCCCCAGTCTGACTATAGAGGACCACCTTCAATAGCACGATGTAATTGTTGACATAGCACAGCTAAAAGGGAATGTTTTTAAACATGTTTACTTTCTGATCCCTTTCAGAGTGTTCAGGATTGTTTGAAGAGGTAGCAAGAATAAAACTCAGCCACTGAAATTGTGTTATGTACACAATACTAATAGAGAAAGACAAGTCTACACCCTCACTGGAAAATTTCCAGGTGTTTACAAATAAAAAGTCTGAAAAATATTAGTAGATGAAATCTAGAGATCTAGGTTTCCAACAGACGATTCCTTATACTTAATACAATTCTAATATGAGAAGAAAAAAAGTTGACTTGCAAACTGGGAGGTCCACAGGCTTTTCCACTGCCTGCTGCTTTCAGATATATCATAACTTCAGTGATTGGCAGGTAGCAATGTGCTGATGCAGGGGAGTAACACCATTCCTGTTCTAAAAGTAAAAATTATAGAAAAATAAAAACGCCAAGCATTAAATATTTTATTGGAATATACAATAATTATTATGATGCTGGTTCTGAGTCAAGTTCAGATAGGAGACTCCACAACAAGTCAGCTTACATATTGAGCTTTTCAAAAGACAGAGAAATATCCAAAATAATGAAATAGTCAGTTTGCTGTATTAACTTTTATGGGATGGGAGATGTATTCACCAGGTCTAAAATAGGCCTGAAAGGGACTTAATCCTTAAAACTTCCATATCCAAGAGTAGTACCATTAAAGTCTATGGCAGAACACAGGCAGAGCATCAAAGACTGCATGGACATGTAGCGAATTGCTTCTGTTGTAATTGAATAGCTGATACTGACCAGTGCCATGAGGGAAATGGCCAAAAATAGTTAAAGTTATGTGCTTTAGTGGTTTTGTTTTTTATACTACAACTAAAAAGTTATAACCTGATTTAATAAGGTTATTTTATACATTTTTTGACTCTACTGATTACATAAGAATAACTCCCATGAGAGAATATTTGGATACAGGGGAACTATATACTGCCTGTGGTGTAGCCAATTAGAGTCTTTATTAGAAATGAATGACTGTGCCAAATTTTGGACAGTGAGTAGTATTTCAGTTCCCTTCTTAACTTTTAATGAGAGGTAAGTTCTATTAAATTGGGCCCACAGCTGAGGTCATTAGGATTAATTCTGACTTCTCCTCCCATGTACAGTTATGAGCAGTCACTCTTTCCCCCAAAGTTCACCAATGATGCTCCATTTTGTACTCGTTTACATGCACATGCATTTCCCTCCCCCATGTTGTATGCAGAAAATCTAATTTAAATTGTTCTTTTTCAAATAGGGAGTTACACTGTAATGCTTTCTAATATTTCAGATTTATCTCTTCCCCTGTGCAAATTATGGTTAATGTTAGTTTTTTTATGATGAGCATTTATTGGTTTTACTTCTCATTTCCTTCATCCCTGTTAGAGAAGTTTAGTCTGTGAGGTGGAAGGGAAAGAACTTGATAATTTTAATTAGTAGATGAGAAACATATAGAAAGCTGGTTAACGAAATAGAGTGAAGATTTAAAAAAAATACTTTTGGAGAAGAATGAAATACTGACCTTGTTCAGTACATTAGGTCTAAATGCCAAATCACTAATGTTCCCCGTGTGATGCTTCTGGTTTTAGCAAAACTCACTTCAGAAACAGTGGGGCGGGTGTTGGTTGGCCTTGGGGAAAAGTTATAAACTCCTGCATTTTGAAAAATGTCTGTGCAAAGTCTGTCATTGTTCCCCCCTGCTTTGTTTGTTTGTTTGAAAGTACATTCTCAACTCCGTGGGAGTTATTTTCAGAATTTAACCAAACAGCAGGATTGAAAGTTGGCTCGGGAGACAACTTTCCTTAGTTGCCTGTTAATTTTGTTTTGGCTAACAGGACCTCATGTGGTGCTGAGGAGTCCAAAAGTATCTAACGCTGCAGTTCCCATTTTGAGGATGTTGTCTTCGTCCTCACCTCACCCCCTTCCAGGCTGGTTGTGGGAGGTTCTTTCCTGGCTTGGGGTTGGAGAATCGTTATATCCTGCAGCTGCTAACTATGAACTCTTTCCCGACGGTGGTGTTCCATTAAGATGACACCTTTTGCAAGTTCTTGCTTTGTCATCCTGCCACAAATAAGGATGACATTTGTGGAAAGTTTGTAGAGCACGCAGAAGTAGAAGAAAGCTGCGGGTTATCATTGGTAGCCTCCTGCTTTTCTTAAACATAGTTTACATTAGCATGACCTCTGAAGGAGAAAGATGGGCTAGGGGCAACGTGGTGAGCCTTGAGGTGTCTGAAAAGCTGGAGAGATACAGTAGGAAAGAATGACAATAGAAAGTGAGCAGGCATAGCTGGAAGAAAATGGAATGATGTAGGTGGGAGAAATATGAGTGAAAAAAAAGAAAATTAATATCGGGAAATGATATGAGGTTATGATATAGTTCATCTAAATAGGAAAGAAGGGAAGGGAAATGGAAGAAGAGTGAATAAAGCGGGAACAATATTTTCATGTTAGTGAATTTAATTGATTCATTTATGCTTTTTGCTGTTTCTCTGAGTTCTTTATCAAAGATTTTGGAGCAAAACCAGCTCATTATTTTGAGTGCTTTGATTCACTGCCATTGCTACAAGCTTTGGGCTCTATATTTCTGTATTTTGGAATATAATCTCTTATTTCAAACGAAAAATGAACACAAAAATAAGCAGACTCAAAAGAATGTCAGTGTGATTTGTTAAAAGATGTGTTGGGGTTTATTTTTCCAGGTTTTATTAGTGAGGCCAAAATAAAGCTAATTTTCCCTGGGAGTTGGTAATTTTAGGTGTCTGATTATTCTCCTCCTCTGCTTTTTCGAAAATAGAAGAAGTTTGGTGGATAGCAGCCCAGAGAAGGTCTTAGCTGTGACTCTTCCCAGCATCCTGCAGTTCTCTTTCTGTGTGCATGGTGTATCTTTCTACAGTTAGGTAGAGAGGGCTGTTCTTAGACATTGGAAAAGTAACTTCTTCTGTTATCTTCTGCTAAATCAAGACTTGGGCTGAGTTTTCTTTGTGACAATTATCAAACAATTTCTGAGTCATCACACATGTTAATTGGTTTGAACTCTAAAGTGTATTAAAATATTAATAAAATGAAGACAAACTGTTATTTAGGATGCTAGTTATCCTTAACAGGTGTGTTCAGCAAAAAATTTTAATTCTAATCTCAGGGAGCAGCTATTTCAAAACATAAGGGTTTTGCAACTTCTCACAAAAATCGGTTACATGTCATTGCTTTCAATGAGTTGTACTCACACTTGTGTTTTTGCTAATTGAGACTCATTTTGGTCATCAAGTTTAGTTATTGCTATAATGCTGAGCTGATAGCTTGTGATTTTTTGGTAATGAGTCGATTAAGTTTTTGTGTGTTTCACTGTAGACAAAATAATACAGTTCTTCGGTGAAAGATTATGCAATTATATGCTCTGTCTTTGAAACTTCAGTCCATTATACTTGAAAATATTTTTCAGACTGGCAAATATTAAAACCTCGCATTATAGCTTCAACAGTGAGAGCAATTAAAGGGTGAAAATTGGAGGTATGAATCATTTCCAGCAATCTGAGGAAAATGTTCCTTAGTGTTGAAAATATTACACTATGGTATAATTGCATAGAATGTTAAGTGATGGATACTTTCTTGAAAATGTGAGTTTCCTGACTTCAGGGTGGTGTGTCAAAACTTTCTGACTGGCAAAAATTACATTTTATAGTGATCAGGTGTTTGTTGTCCCTCTTTACCCCTTCCTTTGTACTCTGCTTTCCCTTTTGATGGAGGCTGGTGAGAACTGTAGAAAAGCACATGTGCTGCATCAACTCAAATTTGGATCTGTTCCATTTCTGTAGGTATTGTCCAGCATTTGAAAAACAAGCAAAACAAAACCCAGATACAATTAAATGTAATCCAGCTTCCTTTCGGTCTTTGATTTTCCACTATTAAGGGATTGCTTGTCATTTCCCACTGGATATTTCCCTTTTTTTGGTGGACTTTTAAACAGTTTTGAATATGGATGTAACCTCACTGATTCTAAATTAAATATTTCATTTCTGCAGGGCAATTTCTGCAGATGCAACTGACTGGTGTTTCCCACCTCTCCGTTTTTTCAGCTAGATAGGAAGTGTGAAGTGGGTTTCAAGTGAATGTTGGTGGAGGTTGTGGGGATATCCATAAGCTCTCAAATATTATGTTGGTTAATAGCTGAAAATAAGAGAAGGGGTCTTGGTTTTACTCCTAAATTTATTTGGCCTCTAATATGAAGTATTATTGTAATATTCTAATTAGAATTCTCGTATGGTCATTCAGTGAATTTTTCATTTTTCTTATGGTAAAAAAACCTGAGGCCTCCAATATTTAGTCGAGGCGAAAGTAAAATCTCACTGTATTTAAAGACCAGAAATAATCTTGCTGCAGGACTTGTGGGAATTCCTGGAATAAAATACATACCTGAGGCCTGTCAGGTAAAAGAGGAGGTGAGAAGGAAGCATCAGGTTGTAGGGGAACCCACCACGAGTGCTCTGGGGTGTCTTCCCCCTGGCTCCATGAGTCAGAGTAGCCAAAGTCATCAGCCTCCAGAAAATGGGAGAGTTGATTAAAAGGGTAGGAAAACAGAGGAGTTTGTCAGTAATGGGTTGAAACCAAGATGTTTCATGTTTTGGGTAGGAAAACAGACTCTTGGAGTTCTAGGTTGTTATAAAAGTGTTGTGTCATCTGCTTGTTTTCTGACTGACGTGTAAAATCTGGATGTAATTGCATGATGGATTTTTTCCTTGGCTATTTTCGGGTGATTTGGATGATTTTACAAAATAAAAACAATTTTAGGAATTCCCAGGGCTTTTGAGATTTCTCTCTCATAAAAAATTCCAGCCTTCCATTGAGAGTTTTTGGCTGAGCTAGTGGTCTCACTTTTCACCTATCTCCAATTTAACAAGGTTTTTTCCTGCTTTTACTCTAGTTCCTTCCTGGAAAAGAAGGAAAACATTGTGTGAGCTGTAGAACGTGCTGCTTACTCTTTGGACACTTTATGTGTAACATACAGCATGTTATACATCGTATCTGCCTTTTTTATGACTAGTTCACTTATATTACAATAAACACTGATCGCAAGCTGGCGTGAAAGACAAACATGTAGTGGTGATGAAAACCATTTAATGATTAGGAGAGAAATATATTTATTGAAAATAAAAACCATGTCTAAAGGCTCTAATGGTGACTTCTCGAAACACTAGCATGTTGTGGTATTTGCAGTGCTGTATGTCCTGTACAGTAGATATTGTTTAAAATTGCTTGGGAACTGGAGCTTGCAATTGTGAGCTTGGAATGTCCTGCAGATAATTAAGTTGTGGTCAGGCCTTACCAAAATAAAAAGTTCTCGAACTATGATTTTATAAACATGCTACAATAACATTTCTTTATATTTAACAGTTTCTTATAGAAAGCTGATACTCTCACAAGGCATTGACTAAAGGTAAAACATCAAGAAAGAAAAAATATTAAATTAAAACTTCACTTAGGATGTTGACAGTTGGCTTGTAATATTAAACAGATGTGTGTGTTCTTGGGCTATTCTTCTTTCAGAACCTTGCTGCATACTAGTTTTCAAGTGACAGCTACAAATTTTTGATTAATTTAAAATTCTGCTTTCTTCAGTTGTCTTTGTTATATATTATTTTCTTTGGGTCTATTCAGCTGGACAGTGTGATGCCAGCTGTTTTTTCTGCTGTGATATTCAAGGGACAGCGTTCCTTTGTATAGGCTTAAATCGAGGCATTCCTCATTCAACTGTATAGGAAAATTATTATATGTTTATATTATTACATATTTATATACATACATATACATTATTACAAAGATTCTTGGGTGTGATATTACCTTTGCATGTGTAAGCAAGGCATTTGTTGGTTCTGGTTGTGGGTGTGGTAGGGCGTAATTGGGCCTTTTTAGCTCCTGGTAAGTATTGCACAATACCAATACCAAAATAAACTTAAGTTTTTATAAGATGTAAGTTTAATGAAACATAGAGGGAATTACCAATTAAAGGGAAAGTGTATAACAGTATTAAAATGACAAAATGTTGTGTCCAGTTCTGCTGTCAAGCTTTTTCAGAAGTATGGTAGTGGTGGTATGTTGCTTTGCTGGGTTTTGGTTGTCTTTTTAGGGTTTTTTTGGTTTTTTGTTAGTTTTGTTTTTTTTTTTTTAAAGAAAGAGCCATAAAAATGATCTAAAGTTTGAAAAATCTACCTTGTAGTGAGAAGTCCTTTAACTTAATTTTGTTACAACACATGATCACAAGAAAAAAAGTCTCTGATTTCTTCATGGATCCTATGAAGAAGACAAAATAAGATACAGTGCTGCAAATAGTACACATTATTTGAGGTGATTCAGCTGGTCCTTGATTTGGTAGATTCTGCATCACTTGAAATCTCTTAAGTCAAGTGAATATATTTCAAAATACACATGGTACTCAACAAGTAATGCAGGAGTTAATGCATAGAGATGGCTCCAGAATTCCTTTTTACATGTTGGACACTGCTTTGTACCAAAGCAAGGAACTGAATACTGGTTTTCCAGATCTCAGACTACTGCTCCAGTGACCTGTGACTCTGATCAGCCTGACCTTGGACTGTGCAAATGTATGAATGTTCTGTTCTCTCTTCATTTCTAATAATAAATGAACTTATAGTAAACAAATCATGCTAAAGTATTTCGAAAATAAAATAGCTGTATTAGACTTCACAGGATGCCTAGTCTACCACAGAAGTTTGTTGCTGTGAAGTAAGCAAGCACTTTTTAATTTTTTTTCTTTTAATTGTCAGATTTCTTCCTCATATATTTCAGGGGATGAATGATGTACAAAGATGGTTAAATGATTCTTTTTAATTTTTTTTTTTTAAGGACTGAAGGGATCATTAACAGTATGAGGTGTCTGTTGATTAAATAGTGCCACTTTGCTGTAGTCTGCATACTGACTCAGTTTAATATCCATGAATTGGATAGTTTTTTTTTTTTAAAGGCTGTGTAAAGACACACTGATACAACATAATGTGAGTGAGGCTAGCTTGTTTTAAGAATACTCTTCAATTTTCTTGATGATGTTGTTTTCGGTTCCCAAAATTTTTGGCTCATTGCAGAATCCATGAAAGTATAGATGGGAAATACTAACAAGAGCCCAGATACTGTTTCTTATGATTTTGAATATGATGTAAAGGACTGTACAGCAAATACAGGAAAATACTCGTTAGAGACAGTGGAAATGTGAAGGAGAAGAAAAAAGAAAAAAATTAGAGTTAATTAGAGGGTCTAAAATGTGACATACTGTGGCTTCTTATACTGTATTTATTTTCTGCCGTGTTACAGCATACAGAATGTGTGGTGCTATGGCCTGGCTATTTCACTACTTCACCATTACTTCACAATTTATTGCCTAAAAATTACAGTAGTTCCAGGACTAGTTTGTGGGTCCCCCCAATACACTTGAAATAGTTCTTACAGTTTTATTTTGTCGGGAAAATAAGGCATGTGTATTTTTTGAAGGAAACTTTTTCTGTGTCTTACAATGAAGGAGAAGTCTTTTCTATATGGCTCTTAAGTAAAGATTGAGACTTGCTTTATTGAGTTAAGCATCTGCATCTCAAGTAAATTCTAAGACGAGTATTATTTCAATTTTAAAGGAATACATTTAAAAGCATCCATTAGAAATGTGGGGGGAGGAAGATCATGCAAGAATTAATAGATTTTTTCTTTGAAGTAAAATGTCATACTTCTTTCAAAGACCACTTTAATTTGTTTATACATGGTTGCTACTGATGCTCTTACATTTAATAAAAAGCTACTATTGCAGAGATCCATTGTCAGTTTGCAGGCATTTTATAGATTGAACTGTTTAGAACAAACTGATTTGTATCAATCAATTCTTAAAATGCAGTGGAAGAAGTTTCTTCTTTTGGTGAGACTTGTAAATTGTGGTGGCTGTGCAGCCTGATGATGATGATGATATCCTGTCTGAGCAGGCATACAAACAATTCTGTTATTAGAATGTGCCTTTCTGCTGGGGCAGAAAGACTTTGTCCCTTTTGTGGAGGACTTTGAAATAATATGAATAAAATATTAATCATGGAAATTACATGAGATAACATGCTTTTTCATTAGCCCCCTTGGAGACAGAGGGAGATTATATTAACATAGTTCCAATTATCCGTATTACCGGTGCTTGAATACTAAGGCTCTGGCAGAACAACTCTGTAGATGTCTAGATATAGATCCTACAAAGATAACTTGTTTGACTGAGACTGTTGCCAGTGGGATATTGTTGTTGATTAAACACAAATGTATATGGTAATGAAAAAATACTTTCCTATTGGAATTTTATAAGCAAGAGGATTGTTGTAATACAAATAAACTGAAACTCTTGAATAGTAAGTTGTTTGGAATTAAGTTTCCTACCTCTTTTAAGACTACGAACTGAACTATTATATTGCCTTCTGATTGCATGGTGTATTTTCTGCTTTAAATTGCTATTACAGTAGCTCTGAGAGTCCCTAACTGAGAGCAGGGCTAGATTCCCTTTGCAGAGCATTTGAACTGTTAACTAAGCAAGACATTGAATGATGCAAGATGAAATCCTGGTTGTACTGAAACAGGCTGCAGAGTTATGGTTGATTTAATTGAAGAAAATACTTCGCAAAAAATTCTTAGCCAAGTCAAAGTTTAATGCTCGCTTATTGTTTGTTCCACCTTTTGAGTGAGAGTGAGGATGAAGGCTCAAGTAAGAGATTATGGAAAGAGAAGTCTTCTCCAGTGTTCTTTAGGATTTTTTATTAAGACACATTTTTCATTTATTTGTTTTGCAACAAATGAACTGATTTAGTTGAGACTATTCAAATATTGTTCACTTGAGTCCTAAGAGAGCATTCTCCAAATGGGAAGGCATTATGAGTAAGGACATTTTTAATTTGTGTTACTTATTTGTATTTTCAAAGATATGCCGTATCCTAAACCAAAATAATTCTGAAAATATTTATGCATAAGAGTTGTTGGGTAAAACTTGCAATTTTCAGAAAAAATGTAGTTTTGAAACTTTCTCTGAGTTGTAGCAATTAACCTACATGCACATTTATAATTCTAGAAAATGGACAGCATATTACATTCAAAGACTGGATCTGATAGACTCAAATTGCTTAAAACATCAGTTATTGAAGATGTCCCCCTGGGACTTTGAGAAACTATTTAACAGATGAAAGTACATTTTGAAAAGTTTGACCTTACAGGCAATCATAAAATGAATCAAAACAGTTCTTTCCTCCCCTGAAATGTACAGAGCCCATCTGTATCTAATCCAGTAATTATAGGCTGAGTTCAATTACCTTTTCAAACTTGGAGCAGACTGGAGACTAGGCAGTGAACAAACATAGGGTTTTGTCTAGACCTCAATTGACCACAGTCTAAAACTTGAATTTATATCTAATTTTATTTTTAGTGTCGTTTGATAGTTTTTAAGGGATTTATTTTGCTACCTGGTTGCTAGATCATGAAGGTTTTTATTTGTTGACTTAGTGTTTATGGTAACATTTTTAATTCCAGTGAAGTTAATAAAATGGCACGAAGTCCTAAAAGTTTACTGTATAAATAATTTTAAATTTTAAAAAGTGGATTAAACAGCTCTTTTGAATCTTTAATAATGCTAAAATGAAATTATGGAAGAATCTGAAAAAAATTATATAATTTAATGTCTGTGCTCATATTCATATATTTAATATTCAGATTAAAACACCCTGTTTTGATGTTTCTTGCTCTCTTAAAAAAATATGCCCTAAACTACCTGACTGCAGTATTACCAGTAGTTGACACAGATTAGAAATTATGCTGAAAATAGATTTTCCGCTGTTTTATTAATTTCATTTAAAGCAAGCAAACTATCAGTTCAGCCATACAGACAGTGTTAAAGAATGCATATACAGCCACAAGTCATAGCAGTTAGTGTAAGTTATCATTTAGACCACCAAGCTGAAGCCCAGGCATCTTTTGATATTATCCCAGAAGCAGAACAAACCACATCATATACATCTTGCTGAGAGGAGTCTCGTGCTACGTTCACTGTCTGACATAACGTTTCCAACATGGTGTTGTTACTCCTTGTAGGACAGCTATGAGCAGCCTTCTCTTGACAGGCGTTCTTTGCTACAAAGCTGTGTGGTTTGCAGAAACCAGCGCAGTGCGCAGGACTTGGCTTGTTACAGCAGTACATTTTCTATCTCTTGGGTAGCAGTGGAGGAGCAATGAATAAGGGCAGAATAAAGGCTTTATTTTTAACTTTTAATTGTGCAGTTATGGAATGGTGTTTCTTGGCAAGTGAAGGCTATGATAATTAGTGCATTTAGTTTAACTTACTTGTTCTTAATAGTAATCAGTATTTTGTAGCAGTTGCTGTAATTAGTTAAGAATGTGGTTCATGATGACTTACAAGTCAACACATATTTGATGAATAAGGCACACTGTTCCAATGAGTAGTAAATTTGACATGACAAGCAGGAGTCTTTTGATGTTTAATTGGCTTTCCTTGTAACACTTGAAGAAAAAATGATCTAATGAATATTGCGTTGACTGTAAAGCTGAAGCTCAAGAGATTGCATGGAATGTATTTTGTCTCCATATTTTTTAAGCATGGGAAAAGCTCTCTTATATTTGTCTTTTGGGGTTTTTTTGGGTGGGGGTTGTTTGGATGATTTGTTTGTTTGGTTTGGTTTTTTTAGTGTGTAGTAGTTTGCTGGATGAATGATAGTGTTCTGAAGAGGTAATATGGAAATGTATACAATTATTTTCATAATCATAATTTAAAAGCAAATTTTTAATAGTATATTATTAGGAAATGTAGTAGTATATAACACCAGTCAGGTTTGTTGTTTTGGTTTGTTTTTTTTCTCAAAAAGAAAGGACTGTCGCACACAGAATTCAGGAAATCCAATTTTCAATTTCAGTCCTTCATCAAAATCCTATTTAAAAGAGCGTTGGGAAGTCCTTTTTTTCTCCCTCCTTTAACTCCACGTCAGGAGCCAAGAAGACCTTTCAGCTAATAGCAAATGTCATCATCTGTTGTAGAATTGTATTTGTATTAAAGTTTGTGCTGCCATAGAATGTACCATCAGACTTTGCAATGGAAAGTAGGGATGGCTAGTGTAAGTTTCTGAATTTTTAATAATACTATGTTACAGCTTCATACTAAAAAGCTGCTACGACCAGGATGTGGAATCTATTTCTTGTGCTCTATTTCATTTTACAGGGATTCAGCATTGCCCAGAACTTCAGAACTGAAAGCACTTCAGACCAACAGCTGAAATGAGTGTGTTCTGAGAGTAAACTAAGGCAGTACCTGTAGTCTGCAGGTTACCTGAATTGAGCAGTCTAGATTTAGCACTGTGTTTATTCTGATGTGGATAATTTTAATTCTAAGGGGTAGTGACACTACTGACCCCAAATTCTAAGGCTACTAATGGTAACTTAAGAATAATGCTGGATACAATAGACGAAAGTTGTGTTACAGGAAAAAATGACTGTTTTGTAGTCTCTTTTAAGGCTCTTCATGACCACATCAAATGTTTTTCCCAAGTGAAGGTTGGTTGGTTCAGTTCCACCTCTTTGCTCATTAGAAAAAGGTCTTTGTTTTGTGACTGTTGTAAGAAACTCCTATTAGTTAATTTTCAGTTTCATTCTGACACTGCCTAATAGGTTTTCTGTTGTGTGCCTTGCATACATTGTATTTGTAGCATAAGATAAAAACGGTCAGTATTAAAAAAACAACTGTGTTTTCAGTTTAATGGAAATAGAAATTTTAAAAGTGAAAGCATTTGTCCTTCGTGCTTCAGTGGATATTTGTGTGTTGTCTGTTTTCAAACCAGATCACTTGAGTCAGCTCCTATAATTGTACATGTCCACTGCCTCAGAGCAGGCGCTCCAAACCCAGCGGAGAGCATGCATCTTTTAGCTGCCTCTGTTCAATAAAATCCATTTAATTTCCATTGTAAGATCATTTTTAAATCTAAAGGGAATATTAGCTGTATTATAATCCCTAGAATTGACTTTGGAAAAAAATTGAAGTTCTTCTGGAACCTCATTTTCTCTTGTTTCACTTATTTAAAAGAAGTAACTTCCTTTTGCCTTCATTTGTTCCTTCCAACTCTTACATTTTTGACATGTGCTTTTCTTTCTGGTTCTGTGTATTGTATTTTGTCATAGGTTTCTGTTGAAATCTGTCATAGTTTTAGTGTCACTGATTTCTTATTGTTGGTATTTTCTTCTTCATTTTCACTTCATTTGATTCCTCTGTTACTCTATTTATTTCCTCATTTTTGGCTGGTATTCTGTACATTACTGAATTAGTAGACACTTGTTTATTTAAGAGGTAGGAAACTGTTAACTATGAGAAGGTTAATTTGGTTGCCCACAAATATCTAGTCAGTTGTTTCACTTTCTGCAGCAGAAGGGAGGCTTGTTCCTCTTGTTGCTATCTCATTTGCTGTATAAGACAAAGGAATTCAAAGCGCAGTCTGTGTGAAGCCTAATCTTCATAAACAATTTTTCCTTTTTCTTTTTTCTCCTGTCTTGTCCAGCTCTTGCTTTTTTGGACTTCTTGCTTTTCTTGACTTCATTTGTGTCATTAATTAGTATTATAAATGGCTACTAATTAAGCAATAAAAAGTTTCATGCAGTCATAAAACGTATGTTTTTTTAAAACTTTCTAAAGTGCAAATTTCTCAATTTTAAATAAAAGAAAAATTATGTTGAGTTACTTAAGCTACATAAGAAGTCACAGTACAGCTATTTTGATACAGTGCAACGAGATAGAACTAAACAAAGTTATGTAAAACTTTCTATTTAGACAGTGCGTTTTATTTTCCTTCTCTTTATTTTTCTATCCTTACTCATTTTTATCTTTGCCATGCTTATTGATGCTGTAGTCAGACAGACACTTGAGTTGCTTATGCAGGAGCAATGTTAGAATTGCTCTGTAGGGAACTGAACATCCAGGACAAAAAAAAAAAACAACCAAACCTTCAAACTGGTTTAGATATCCCGGCTTTAAGCATCTGCACTGCTGCTATACAGTGTGTTCAACAATATGCTTTTCCTTTGATATGACCTCAGAGCTACAGGCATTTGAAATTGTTGTGTATTTCTGTGGGGGAAAATTGCAGTTTTGGAATGCTCTGGTTCTAATACTGATGTACCAAGGAGTAGAACATGCTATTAAACCATGAGGTCAGGTTAACCCTCTCCTTGCTAGCATATATATAGCATACAGTGTTTTGTTTAGGCTATTTTGAATGCTTTCAAGGAGAATCTTTTACATCCTAAGAGATTTAATAATTGATTTTGGGGTTTGTTTCTTTCCCCGTTAAGTATGGGGTTTGGTCATTTTTTGGTTTTGTTTTGGTTTATTACCCTAAATAAGGGTCCCATTCTTCCAAGACTTGCTAGCTTTTGAATCGCTGATATCTGTCTCTCATTTGCACTGAAATTATAATTAATGCTTCAGCTTGGGTGTACCTTATTTTTCATGTTTTTTTCACTCTTTACCTCAGACCATTCCTTTCTGCTTCTATTTTTATTCCCTCTTCCATCTTCAATTCTTCCTTTCCTTCACTTTTTGATGTTTCTCTTATTTTTTCACCACTGTGCCACAATGAGCTTTGCCAGCTCCTGTTCCATCTACTCATACAGTCAGATATCTGCTTGACATTTACCACTTAATCTTGACCAGTCTCTGTATGGTAAATTCTTTTGCCAGTATTAAGTTTTCGTGTTCTAATTGTAGCTCATAGCCTTCACATTTTCATCTTAAAGTTGCTAGTGAGATAACTCCTCAGCAGGGAGGTACTTCATGTTTACCTTTCTGTCTTCCCAAGTTCATGCCAGTGCATGAGCAGAATACTGAAATACTGATGAAATGTATTTCAGTAATTCTGACTCATCTGTAATGCAGAGCAGAACTGTGGAGCAGTGGTGTGACATTTGTTAAATAAGGTGTTTGTAACCCAAATAGAAACTGGAAAATGTAGTATCACTTGTGTCCTTGACATGAGACTGTTCACTAATTCATGTAAGAGCTGCAAAACTTTGTGGCAAACTGCAGCAGCATTTTAGTCTAACCTTGAGTGAAAATTGTACACAAACCAGTATCCATCTCACAAGAGATACTCAAATTTCTCTGTATGCTTGTCTGCTGAAACACAAGTATTTTCCACGCACTTGTTCTGTTATTTCCCCACACAATGCAGTAGCTGCTGCAACCCAATCTGAATAATCTTGTTGTTATGGCAAAAGACACAGAGTAACATTGATTTCTTCACTGTGTACGGGTTGGTGAGATACAGTGAAACTGCTTGGTAGACACTGAATATTAACACAAAGCATCTTCCTAACTCCTATGGCTTAATGTGTAAATTCCTAGACAGTTTGTACGTGTTTGCTTGTTGACCTGGTGGTGTTTTAGTCACTTGATTGTCCCTTCTTGCCCTACATGCTACAGTGTTGGCCATACGTAGTTCGGCAGAAAGTTGTGAAAGGAAGGTCTCTGAAAATGGTAGCATCTCTTAAATGTGTGCACCACAAACTGTTGAAAAACTGTGATGTTGCCTATAAAATAAAAAATCAGATGAAGGGAAGTAGTGTCTGTTTTATTCTCTCTAACAGAGTGTGTTTCAAGTAAAATAAGAACTCAAATTCATTTTGCAAAGTAAGTGTTTTAATAGATTTTTGTCTTCTGAAGCTATCAGAGTTTATAGAGTAAGCACAGTCTCTTTCATTACTCTGGTGGTTACCGTGGTGTTATCTCAGTGTACGTAGGTGCTGGATAGGTGATGCAGCTCTCACTGCAAAGTGCTTGTGAACAGGAATCTGTCAATAAATATATGTCAGTTTCTGTTCCGCCATATTGTTTCCTCACATTGTCTCACAGCTGGCTGTGAGATTATTTCGTAATTTCAGAATGGATACCATGTTCCTTTTGTGAGCAACCATGAAGATAATGCTGTAGTTTAAAGCCCTCTCTTCTTGGAGGCTGTTTGGAGTTGACTGCTGACTGGAACCTCAGACTTATGGCAGCAGTATACAGTGATGATATATCTCAGTGCAGATGACATTTCATTTGATTTCAGACAACCCTTTTGTTTCGTTTTCTTGGGTGTCTTGGTTTTGTCTTTGTTTGTTTCTGTTTGTCTTCATATTTATGCACTGTGTGTTTTCTTTTCTGTGGATGTGTACCATCAAAAAGCCACCTACTATATAAAGATGTGGGTTCCTATGAATTTGAGACTTTCTAGAGATAGATAAAATGCTTTCAGAAATCAGTAATATGTTGCAATAGAGCCAATTACAGGATACAGGTGGGTTAACTAGGAGACAGGAATGGACTGTTGTATTTTGAGGTGTCTTGCAAATTTCACTTCCAGGGGTCTCTTCTTTTGCATTTGTATTACAAGCCAAGCTTTGCTATGCCTGTGTGAGCCTTGGTTTGGCTGAGTCTCCTAGATCCTTCTCTCCTACAGACTGAGTTAAAAGGAGACCAGAAGCTCGTATTTCTTGAGGTCTTCAGAGTTTGTACTCCAGCTTATGAACAGTTACTCTCTTACTAGAAACTTTTAACTTTTAAGTAGCTTAATTTTCTTTCTCCTGTTTGGTAATGTATTTGTCATTGTATAATAGATAGAATAATTAAGTTCACAGTTTAGTTTTAAATGACTGAACTTCATTTTTTTATTATTTTTCTGATACGGTTTGATTATTTCCTATTGATATGGTCAAGGAAGGCTTACATGGTGGCCTTATATATAGGTAATGTAACAACTAAAAATGCCACAGAATAGTTTATTATAAAATATACAGGAATTAGAGAAATTATCTGTTAAATTGTAATTTTTGGATAATGTTTCCTTCTATGGTAGACTTCAGTATTTTTTGCAACTGCTGTAAAATTTATGTGGCTATTACTGATGTTCCCACAGGAAACTATTTCAGTCTTTTGTGATACTAAATTTTTTCTAGGTTTTGGGCTATGTTTTTTGTTTTGATTTTATATTGTGAAGCATATCAGTGTTTCCTCATGTGAACTTCAAGTTCTTTTCCTTGCTTTTTGAAAATACAACAAATGCTGTTGCTCTTTTAACTCTTACTTAACTGACCTATAAATGCTTAATTAGCTTAACCTTGAAGTCCTTTATGTAGTATGATTGTTGTTGAGGATCAGCATGCTGGAATGTTTGAGGCGAACTTGTAAATACCTGTAAGTAGTCTATAGGAACCACTATTTCTGAACATTTTTTTTAGCTATGCTGACATTATAAAATGCTTTCCAATTTGTGCGTTTTTATTCTTCTCTGCTATTCCCAAACTTTTTATATGAGAAACTCATAAAATTATTTATGCTGTGTTCTTTTGGCCTCGCAATGTCAAAGCAGTTTCTCATGATTGTTCTTATCATTAAAAATGTTTCATATATTTAATTTTAGCTTTTTAAATCTGAAAATCCTTAACTTCCTTCTTTTAGTGATTGGCATTTATAGCAAGTAAAATTAAAACTCAGAAATCTGAATGTTTTGTTCAAATTGGTTAAATGTGTATGATTAAGTTGTAAGAAGTAGCCCATCAAGTAAAATCTTACAATTGCATACAAAGCTGTCTGTTGAATTAAAAAAACAGAAACCCAACTTTCATTTGCAATAGCACTGTTCTGATTTTCATTAAATAAATCATGTTTTACTCTATTTTGTTGAAACTCTAGATTAATTTCTATGGTTACAGCGGATATAAATCTCCAGATTGCCTTTAAAAGGGATTGTTTATTCAAAACAGGACTGACAGTCTCTCCTCAAGAGAAACTATTACTTAATTTTATTTTTCTAAGTTTAAATGCTTAAAAAATATTTGTAATGATACCCCAAAGGCATCATAAAAATGTAAAAATAATTACATTCTAAAATTACCAAAATTACAGGAAGTGGACATTTAAAAAATCTTACTGAGATTCATGGCTGAGAAAAAGTGAGAAAGGATAAGTGCCTTAATTCACAACTTGAAATCTTGTCAGGGATTTCTGCTTTCAGTGATTAAAAATATACTTTTGAATTGTCAGTATTACTTAGATGTGAGAGAATAGCATTGATTTCCCTTTTAATTACAGCTAAAACTTCCTCCTCACAAATTCTGCAAGCACTTTCTAGAGATAAATTTTTATGTGACTATTTTTTTTGGGTAGAAATTATTCTCCCCATGGTGGGGGCAATTTTTTTCATAGGCAAAACAGCTGGCGAATACCTCCAGGTAGATGAAAACAAGCATGAATTGCATTTTGTGGTTAGCAAATGCTGGGGTCCAGAGATACTTTTTTTGGACACTTCATACGTTACCTTCGGAATGTAATGGTCGTTTGATAGTTAATGGAACTATGGAAGGGCAATATGCTGTAAAGGAAGAGATTCTTATCTTGGACTTTGGTCATGCCAGAAGATTCTCGAGTGGGGACAAAATAAAGTGTCTTCGTTCTGTGATGCTTTTAGTTCCATTTGTGCTCTGATAAACTTCTAGCCATTGCTGTAGAGTTGAGAACCTGTCATGATTTGCCTTGGTAACCATTTTATAAGACACTTGTATTTCTCAGAAAGGGACAGGATAAAGGAAATTGGATAATATTATAAGACTAGATTTCAGACTGACAGTAGTCCTGTCTGGTCCTGGTCCAAGAATTAGTAAAAGGATTATGATCTTTTTCTTCTTTTTCTTTTTCTTTTTTTTTTTTTCCTACTATATTTTTCCTCACCTCAGTTTGCTCTTATAAGGACTAGTGGAGAAGAGTTATTTTCCCTAGGGATGGAGGAGGTATTTTTTTGAATGCTTCTATTTCCTAGGTGCTCTAACAAATGGCTTGCTCAGAAAAGGCAGTGAAGCAGAGCATTTGAAGTAGGCTGAGGAGGAGATGTGTGTGCCTGATGGAGAAGCTCTGTGCGTTTCCTGCGGATGTCAGTAGCCTCTATCAATGCATCACTCCGCATCAGCCGTGGAAGGACTTACGGTTACCAGGGCCCAGGAAGTTCCTGAATTTAGGGCAGAGGATCCAGCTCTTGGGGTTTCCTGTTACATGAGAAGGGGGGGCAGAAAGGGCTCTGTGTTAATTTTTATGCTGATAGCATAAAGCACTTGGATTAGAATCTTTATGTGTACAGAACTGGGTTATTTCCAGTATATTTATGTATTGCTTTTCTGCCTTATTAACACATGTTCTTTACATAAGGATTCAGACATCTCATTTCTGACTGGCTGTTTGCTTGTTGTTCTAATGGGGGAGAAACTTACTTGGTATAAGTGCTAGAGCAACCACTAAAGTAATGTTCAGTCTGTATAATACAAATTAAGATGTTGAAACATAATAGAAGTATTTTTGCGCTAAGAACATTATTGTACCAATGATGAAAATCCAGGAAAATGCTTGCCCCTCTGAATAGTATTTGAGAAGAATTGTAGTATTTTGGGACAGAGTAGGTGCTGTGTCAGTTCATGCTCTGTATCAGCGTATGGTATGATTGTAAATACACCAAAAATGTAGAAGTCTGGGTGGGAAGGGCCTGGCAGAGGAATGAGGGACTGTGAAGCGTAAGGGAGGCTCAGCTCTGGCCGCGGCTTCAGGGAGCACAGCAGCGGCAGTGCAGCTCCTGCCACAGGCTCAGCCCTGTGATGGCTTACACTGTGGCAGATTCAGCTTGGTCCCAAAGTGAAGCACATGCACGTGGAACTCTCTGAATTGCACTGCACAGATTTCTCAGAAAAGCAAAAGATTTCATAATAATGGTCGGAAAGGGTAACCATTTACTGCTGAGTATCTATTAAATGAGACTGGAAAGCTCTCTTTATATTAAAAAAAAATCTTGGAGTCAAGAAAACATTGTACTAAAATAAGCTCAGACAAGGGACAAGGAAAATATCCCATACAGAAAGACACAAGCAACAGTGAATGCAGTTACTGAAAGGTTGTAAATGGAGTATTTTGAACAGCAATGGTAAAGGCCAATTATTGCAAATATGTATTTTGACCAATTTCCTTGTATCTCTCAACCAAAACATTCCCCACAATTGTTGTGAAGTATATATTTTAGTCAATGAGGTTTTGGATGATTGTGTAAAAATATAAATGTTAAAGAAAGTTATGATTAGAGTTCGACAATAAACAAGAAAAAGAGAAATAGTAAGTTTTATTAAAATCAGATGTTGTGCTCAGTTTTTTTAAATTGAAAGTATTTGTTGCCTTGGACAATAAATGAAAACTAGTTACTAAAACCGTTTAGCATGGTGTTACCTTGTAGGGAGCCTACTGTTAATTTTTCTAGGTCATCTCATGTTCCTATTGACTCTCTACAGACCATTTTTAGAATATTTAAACGTGCTTCTGTATGTGATGGTATGAAACCAGTCTGTTCCCACAACACCTAAGAAAACTGTGACAAAATTAATGTAGACCTCTATCTTAAAGTCTCTGTGTATTGCATTGTTCTGGTTCAGAGTTGAAATTCAGTATTTTTAAGTAATTATCCTGATAAATAAGACCTTTTCCCACCTCTGTTTACAAATGCCTGAAGTACAAAGCATTAAAAATAGTTTTAAGAATATACAATGTATTTTAGGATAATTTCCTAAAAAAAAAAAGAATAAGCGCCTTCAAAGTAATTTTTTTATACAGTTGGAGTTTGCTGTCAATACCATACACATTTATAAAATATCAATTAACCTTAGCCCCAAGTAACACTCCAGTGAAACATCCATCCAGTGATAATACTGGGTACTTTCAGTCTCAGTGGGGAACTGGAGTTTTCAAGCTCTTGCATCTTAACTTTGCCTCACTCTTATTAGAGAGGTCTTGAATGGAAAATGTTTGCAGTGGTGTCACAAAAGTGAAGAACGATTTTTTCATTATATATTTGAATCTTACAGCAACTCTGGGTTGTTTTTATGGAAAGCATAGTAAGATGAAATGTGAGGCTTTTGGGCTGATAGTTATTTACTACCAAATTTTCCATTTTGTATAATTAACAATGAATAAAAATAAAAAATGCAGCTCATAAAAAATAAAAATGCAGCTCTAAAGTGCACCTTAGAGGTAAAGTATTTCAATGTAAACTGACAGTAGCATAAATCAATGAGACAATTTTTGAACCACAGGCAGTATATATAAAAATATGTTAAGTAAAGCAAGAAAAAAAGAAGAGAAATGTTTTAGGGCCAACTATGTTTTTTTTAGTTTTAACGTACCAGACAGTGCTTTTTTCCTTTTTGATGGTTTGATACTAAGCAAAATGAAGTGTTTTCTGCTCCAGACCAGGTGTCAGGAAATTGGCTTTGCTTCTTATTGCAGTTTAAAGGTTTCTTAATCGGTTTGTTAATAAACCAAATACTGCCTGTAGTATTCTGCAGACAGGTTTAATTTCCAATATTCTACAATGGCTGATGAAATCTTCTGCAATGATTCATTAAAATTTGCCTTCATTTTATATTTAAAAGGTATTATTTTAGATTAGAAAAATACCAATAATATTAAACATTTTTTAAAAAACGTTTTAAAAATTTTGTACCATCTTTACCTTGAAGTTTCAAGTAGCCTCAGTCTTCCTTTTCACAGCCTTTAATTCAATTAACTCAGTTTTGAATGTTCTTATCCCATGTACCACACATTTCCATTAACATGACCACCCCATTCTTGCTTAGTTCCTTAAAATTAAGGAATGCAAGGCAACTAATAAACTACAATAAAACGTTTCCCTGCCTGTTACTGCTGCTGTAACATATATGCTGATGTAAAGCAGAAACTGGACAAAGTCACAATTTTCCTGAGATTAGAGGTAGCCAGGCTGGCTGTCTCCTCGCCTCCTGCTCCCCGCTTCCAGCTCCGGGCCACCCCCGCACCACAGTTTAGATATTATTTGCTCTTTCGGGTCTCAGATTACGAGAGCAATTGATCTGCGAGACCTATTTTAGAAACTTTCACGTTTGCTGGGGAAACCTAAACCAAATGTATCCCCTCAAGAGACAAATCAGCTGCAAACTGGCTGGTTGACGTGGGGAGGCAGCCGCCGTGTCCCTGCCGTCAATGCCGGGGGCACAGCTCCACCTCATGGCTCGCTGGGAGCTCGCCAGCAAATCCTTTAAAGAACAGTCTTCACAACATTAAATTCAGTTTCGGCTCCTGATTCAAACCTCAGTTTAATCGAATTGGTTTAATCTCTATTGCATCTCTATATAATCTCCAGCGAATTATATAATTTCATCTTTTGGATGTTCTAGTGTCTGACAGGTAGAATCCAAGTAACAGTACTTTAAAAACAAAATCTTGTCCGTTCTTAGCAGCATCCGGCAAGAGCCTGTGTTGATTAAACGGGCTGACAGTGCTTAAAATATAACATAGAAGGACGCTGTGTGGGACTTGGCCTTTCCTGTGTTGTTTTGGATTTTTTTCTTTAAAAAAGTTCATATATCTAGTCAAAGGGAGTTTGTACTGGAAAAGTTCTCTATAGGAGTAATTTCTGCATCAAAACTTTTCTAACTAGTTTTCAACTGTAATAATTTAGGTAAGAGCCAAAGCTCTTAATTTTGAAATTTATGTAATATAAATTTGGCTTCCATTTGTAGTATCTATTCTGTTTAGGTTTTATCCCAAATTTCTGAAAACAGCTTCATTATGTGCATTAACCATGGAAAATTTCCTTTTTAATTTTTTGTTAATATGGTTTAACATTGTAAAATCAAGTTTATATTCTTAAACCAATTACTGTATCTCCTCCTAGTACTGAGACTGTATTTTTTTTGGTCAGAAACATGCAGTTCCTGTTCATCAGCTGATGTCTTATTGAAATTCTGAATTTCGCTTGAAATAGTCATTGGGTGTGTTTGGCTTGACTATATGTTTGAAATTGACAACATGATAGGTGTCTAGATATTAATATAACAATCTTAAAATTTCCACTTTTTGCGAAGAGTCTTATAGAATATGGTCACCTTTTCATGAATCTGTAGATAGAATCTATGTAGGTAAGATGTTGGAGATAATGTTTTTCAAACATATTGAAAAATTAAATATAAAATTTTGTTAATTTTTTTTGTCCTTGTTTTTCGGGTTAATAAGGCACTACAGTCAGCAGTGCTTGTTAGTGCTGCTGAATCAACAGTAAATACCATGTCTCACGACTTTTACAAAAGCCTTTCTATTATGTTTTGGTTTTAAGTAATTTTTAAAGTTTCCTTTAACAAAGTACATCTTTGAAAATATTCAGAGTGGCAATACAGGCCAAAGTGTAACAGTCAATTTTATATGGTAGGAAATAGTTGTGTATTGTTCTGATGGAAGAGAAAATTTGATAAAAAGCTATATTTGTTCAATGAAAATGACTATTCGGCACGGTTGAATTCTCTGTACAATATGTCACGGGAACCTACTCCAATCATTTTAATCGTAAACAATGCTGCTGCTTCTTGCAGTGGGTTAAACGCATGCAAATTGGAACCTACTGTTTCATGAGTGATCAATTCTTTGTTGGGAGTGGAAAGAAATGCTGTATGTATTGCTAAGAGACTGAAGGAAGTGTAGTCAGCGTCTTCACTTTAAAGTCTGTGCTTCTCATCAAGATGCTGCTTTGGACACGATGCTTTCCTGTTTCTCATCTTTTTAAATAACATAGCCTGCTCTGAAATCATTAGCAAAATCTCTAAACAGAGGAACATCTACCATTTCTAGTGCAGGCCCCAAGTATAAATAGAGCTATGCATGCCACCTGTGGTAGCAGATGGCAGCCATTCACAGCTTCCTTTTGTGTTGACCTGCATTAGATGCAATAATTGCTTTTATGTTTTAATAAGAGTTGTTTAAAAAATCTATAGTGGCAACAAAGCACAGATCTGTGTATTAAAGAGATAGTTTACAGGGAGGACCAAGTCCAAACTGGAACCTAAAGTAACTTTTAAAAGATGTTACAAGCTTTAATGTGAATTTATAGTGTTTTTCACTTGCACAATCTTGATGCTTTTGTTGCCACACAGTGGCAAGCTACTGCTGCTTCACTGTAGAGAATCAATTGGGTTTTCATGATCAGAACTACATTTGGGAGTTTTCAAATAACACCTGGAGTCTCCAGATTCAGCACCTGAGCTTAGGAGGTTATCGTGTTGAATTTCTTAAGTTGTGATTATACCTTATCCATTCGTGGCAAGATGCATCCATAGGAAGTTCCCTACTGGTGCTATTCAGCTCCTGCCCTCTCTTGTGCTGATACAGGTATTTGTGGTGTGCTGAAATGAAAGAAACCAATTCTTTCAAGAAGAATAATTGGAAAAAAAGTCATTTCAGTGTTTTGGGGTGTGGTATTGACCCTCAAGGGAGTGCCAGTGGGAATGGAGGAGGGAGAGCCTGGAGTTTCCAAAGTGGTCTTCATCGTCAGAAGGAACATAACCCTCCATATTCTGGTAGTAAACAGAAGCTCAAGAAGATGCTGTTGCTGTACTAATATAGTTGGTGCTCACAATATTGTGAGGAAAGGTATTTTATTCCCCTGATTCTCCTAGAAATATCAGTTATTTGGAAATTTAGCAGCGTTCTTCTCTGTAAGATAAGTTTAATGTAGTGCAAGAGTGCTGCAACTACGAAGGGCCTTTCTCTAAGCCCTCCTATCACTGGGGGGGTTTTGTAGAAGGAAATAATTTCTTTATTTCAGGGTTGAAGGAAAGGCTTATTTCTCTGTTCCAGACTTTCAGAGAAAAAGAAAGCCAATTTCCAGATGCAAAGAATGAGAGCCATGATGAGAGACCAATACTCAGATGTGTTTGTGCTTCTTCAAATTGCTTTCATCTGTCCTTTTGACACCTGTGTCAACTGGTGGTATAAATGTTTTGAAAACAGGCATGTAGAGCAAATTGGAAGGTGCAGTTATGATAGATGGGTAAGTGGAGTGGAACACTGCATGTGCTGAAATGCAAGTGGGATTTCAAATTCTGCTAGATCTATTTGAAAGATTAATTAGAAAAGATACAAAATTTATCCCAGAGGCAGTGAAAAGCAGGGTGAGAAAGACAGACTGGCCAAGAAAACTGCTGCAGAAGGGAAGACTTTTTTACAGAGATAAAGTTAGGTTTGGCCAAATTCACAGTGAATTATTAATGGTATTAAAACCCTTTTAAAGTTACAATATTCTTTAGCTATTTTAATAAAAAGAAATAAAATGAAAATATGGATTTGTCATGCAACTGGATTATAGATTAGGAATAGTTTAGTCATGGACTCTCGACTAAATTTATAAGGAAAAAGCCATGGACCAGCGGGATAAAAGCAAGATACCTACTGGGAACTAGAAAAATATAGTAGAAAAAAGGTGTTTTCAGCAGAAATAGTTACAAAGTAACCAATACCAGTGAAAGCTTTTGTAGTCACCTGCATTGGAAACGGATGGATACGAACTGGAACAAATGCAAAGGAAAGCTGTGGGTTCAGCAACTTCAGAACTGTTTCCCGAGAAGGAGCTAAAAGCTTGGGGTAATTTGTCTGGGCTACAAATATTAGAGATTGATAGATGATGGATAGATAGATACAAATATTAGAGAGAGATAGATAGATGATAGACAGATAGATAGATAGAAAGAATTACTGGCAGTAAAGTCAGACATACAGGGAAGCAGAGCTTTTAGGGGAAAGGACCCTTTTTTGAAGCAAGAACAGATGGATAGATGTTGGTAATCAGTAAACCTGGAAATTAGACAAGTTCTTATTTGTAATAAGAGCAATAGGATTCTAAAAAAACCACTCAGTTGCAATAGAGAGAAGCTTTATTACCTTTAGACTGGATCTTGATAACTTTGTAAAGACTGTGTGTATGTATCGGCCTCTGATAACTCCAGAATAATTGCAAGTTCATGACCCTGGAGATATCTTCAAGGTTTATGTTTGTATAATCAGGGATATTTTGGGTCTACAGAAAATCAAGCATCACACAAAAAACCAGTCAATTTTAAAAAATAAAATTAACATTCCTTCCCTTTAATATTAGTGAGACCTTCTTTTTAATAAAAAATGTTAATTTTGTTGATATGGTTATGACAAATTAAATTCAAAGCTTCGCCAGTAGTACATGGTAAGAAAAGGCAAAAGAAATATCATCAGTGCAGAACTGCAGATGCTGTTAGAATTTGAGGGAAACGAACAAGAAGTCTCACTTCTGATGCAAATCTTGGGAACTAAGAGCTTGATGCAAGTATGGGCATAATGGTGTCATTCTAAATTCATGGAAATAGCTTTACAAATGAAGGAGAGGCAAAGTGGGGTCAGTGCAATTCAAACACATGATGACAATTTTAGCCTAAATAGAATGCTCTTTGTGACTAGATGAATTAATTACTGTAAGACAGTGTTCTTGCTTGTCATTCTGATTCTTTCTGCTTGTTAATCACTCCTAAATTGTAGCTGTTGCAGTAATATTAAGATTTATTGCTTACAAAATTTTTCTTATCTATTTTCTAGTTTAGTGTTTGCTTGTGCAGTAATGTAGATGTTTTGAAACATTTATTATTTTACATTTGTTTTGTCCTCTGTATTACTTTCTTTCTGCCTATTAAGTATTATTGTTCCACTGGAACACTGTATAACTGTTTTAAATGTTTTGCTTTCACAGTCAAGCTTGATTTACCTATTCAGAAAATTTGATGACATACCAAGTCTGAGCTGAGAGATTACTGTACAAGTAATAAGTTCACGTGGCGATGAGAAGGAACATCTGTGGAATGGCTTAGCTTATTCTTTGTGCCTCATTGGTCTTGTAGCTATTGCAGTATTTCCCTTCTTACTGTGCATAATGGTGCTAACACACTTTAGGAAACTTTGGATCTCCTGGAGGTAGTGACAGAACTCAGTTTGCCATGAATGGGGTGAAATTTCCTGTGTTAAGGACACAGAAAACTTGAAACATGAAAACTGGGAAAATCCTTATCCAAGATGATGAATTATAGTAAAACTGAAACAGAGCAAATAATAATAGAAATGGATGCTTATTTATTTGCACAAGGAAACACTTATCTTGAGTTTTACAATTTACCGTGGCCTTACTAAGTACATTTTTTTCCTTGTACTTTTTTGCAAAGAGCTGCTTTTGAAAAAAAATAATTGGGGGAATTAATCTTCTATTTATTCAAACTATTCTGTGTTCTTTCTCTGTGGTTTTTTTGTTTGTTTAATTGCAAAGATCATTTGCATGAAAATAGGATTTTAAGACTTGAGCAGTTTCTGATGCTTTTTCCCAGATAGATGGAGTAAACCATATTTATTAAAACAACTATTAAAACAACTATTGTTTTGCAAAATTGCTTGCATGCTTTTTTTACACTTGATTATTAATTAATATTTGAGAATATAGTTTTAAAAGGTTTCCCCGAATGCCTCTGAAAATATTTACTGCTAATGTAATTTCCCCCCTCCCCATCATGTCTTCTCATTTCTCTGGCGAACTTCTGTAGTTCCTCCATTCTCTAAAATAAGCAGCATCTTGTGCTACACCAAATCTTTTAAATCAGGCTGAAGTTTGCAAAAGTTAAGATTTTTTTTTCAGCTTTTCAAAAGATCTTTGTAAAGATTTCTTAATAAAGAAAATAAAGTGATTTATAGTAAAAGTTATCCAGAGTGAGGTGGAAATCCAAAAACGGAAATTTGACTGGGGCATGTGTTCTGGCAAAACTTACTAATGATTATTAGATGATGGAGATACTACTTTAGTTTGGGCATAAACTGTTCACTCTATTATGGCAAAAGTAGAAGGGAGAGGGCCTGTACCTTGCCCTACAAGTTTTAATAGCTGAACTTGAATACGTATATCTTATCAGTTAACAGTTTAAAAATTTCCTGTGTGGTCTTCTAAAATGAATTTATTTCCAAAGCATACATTAAATTCTGGAGTCATTAAATTCTGGATTGACAATTTAGATAATGTTTTGTGTTAATATTTCTAATGTTTAATATTGTAGTTAAATTTACTGTTTATTTTATGCTTTTTGGAAAGAAGACATGTATTTTTACTACTGTTCTCCAAGCTGGACCTTCATACAACAGATCTTTTTAAAATTGTTTTTATGTATTGACTGCTTGAAAAGTGGGAAGATTCTAGTATAAAAGAGTACATTTTATTATTCTATTTAATTATAGAATAAAAATTTTATGTATTCACGTTTGAAATGCGGAATACTGAACTTTAAATATAAAATAATTAGTAATCTGAAATTTAATTACGCTTTCTCTTCATTTAGATTTCTCATATTGGAAAGCTGAAAGATTTTCTTCTACAACACAGAAAGGATTACATTAATGCTTATAGGTAAGTGTGCACTGTGTTTAAATGGATTTATTTATTTATTTATTTGTCTTAATGCTTATAAAGTGAACAGCTTAAAAACCTATAGGTATAATGACTAAAACCAAAACAGAGATTGTTACTAACTGGCTTATTGTAAACCCCTATCAGATGAAGAATAGTGCTGTCACAAGGAAACAGTGTGTCCAAATAAAATGAGACTCAGAATTTGAAGATGATTTCTGGCTCTTAGGGGTGAGTTCTGAAAGAAAACACCCTGGCAGTTGAAGTCCCACACCTTTTAAGGTCCTTCAGAGTCCATTTCTGGAGGAGTTCCTGAGACAGCACAATGATCCAGGGTCTTCCTTTTCACTCTGTGACACTAAACCTACCTGTTATACCAAAAGTATACAGTCAGTAGCATCAGCAGGTGCTGGAGGACAGTGATGCAAATTTTTCAGGCTCTGGAATGTGAATTCCAGATGAAGGACACCAGTGAGGAGACCATGTCAGGACAGCAGCACAAGATTTGTTTTTCTGTGAGGAAAACTGTACGCTTCAACTCTGGTAGTTATTGTGTGAAGAGGGTTTTGCATGTCTTCAGCTACTAGGGAGCATTCAAAACTGCTGTATCTGCTTACTTGCTGGTAATTCTTGTAGTAGGATTTTTAGGAGATTAAAATACAAATTTACAGGTTGGTGCTTGTAAGAAAAAAACAGTATCTTCTGGTCTGCAGATACTGAATCAAGTTATTCTAAGATCTAAATGTTACTGCAACTTATATTTTGGTGAACTGCGTACAAATAATTGTATCATTTGGGAAATGTAAAACTTGCTTTATAATGAAACTTTGTTCCATTCAAACTGTGTGAGTCAGCCCAGTCTGCATTCCGATTCTGCCACACACCTGACTAAAGCTGAGCTGTTGCTTCAACCAGGGTAGAAAAAATGCAACCTAAAATCATTTTGGGTTAACAGCTTCACAGATACCAAATAGAAGTGTTATCCAGACAGATATCCTTTATTTCCCAGGAAAAGACAGTAAGAATAGATGAGCCATCTGCTATTCCTTAGCCTTAGTCCATATTGGAGAACAGTTTTTTCTGAGAAATAACTTCTAAGCCTGAAAGGGACTGTCACAGTAATAGCAATACTACCTCATTAGTGGAATCAAAGTGTGTTCTGAATAAATTACCAGAAGACTTCCGGCACCCTTTTTTGTCTCCACAAGATATTAAATCTGTATTTTGTTGTTTTGAAAATGAAACAAAAAAAAAAAAAGGTAGATGGTTTATTTTCTAAATAAGAGGCCATGGGAGCTATTCATAGTCAGTGCTGGTGAAAATGAAGCTGGGGATGTGCACAGTTCTGTGTGTGAGGTGGATAAGGGATGCTTTTCCAGGGAGCAAGCAGGAGTAGTGCGCAGCTCCATGTTATGACAGAAGAGGAATAGGGCATGAACAACACTAGGTGGAGCCAGCAATTTAGTACTGATATAACTGGGTGTGCTCTGTGAAAACTTGGTGTGCATGCAGAGGTTGAGAAACTGCAAATAATTGCAGTAAGAGCAGCCAGTGGTGGTTAAATTCGGGGTAGTGTTTGTATTTTGTTGACAGTAGTGTGCATAAAATGGAAGTGGTTAGAGTAAAAACGTGTCCAAGTTATTTTGATTTCCAGAAGTTTTTAATATTCTTTTTGTAAACTCTGTTGGAGCAAGCTATTATGGTAATTCTCAATGCTTTTCAACTTTCTCTTCCCCACAGCCAGGTCTTCATTAAGGAGAGGAAAGAAGTGTCATTTCCTTTATTAAACCATAAAATAATCCTGCAGATCTCATCTGTGATTGCATTTGATTCTGTCCTTAGTTGTCAAAGTCAAAATAGGCAGAATGTCAAATTCCATACTAGATTACTTGTGCTGTTCTACTTGATGGATGCAAAGAGCATCATAGCATCCATGCTGTCAGTCTTAACAGTTGTAGCAAATACCTCACTGATTCAAGGCAGCAGTTTTAATAACTCTTCAATACTTAAGTAATGGGGACAATTTTTGAACAATTTAAGACTAAAAGGCTGTGCTGAAATTTGTGTAGGAGAAGTCAAATTTCACAAACAAAATTACAACTCTGTATTTTTTTAGTCCTGCTATTTGTTTTCCCAACTATAGCACATGCTGGTGAAATTGAGCTTTTGAGTTATCGAGTTGTGTTATTGTATGCCTTTTAAAACTTCTTCATAATGTATTACAGCCAGGTTCTTGATTGCTTCTTTGACCTTACATTTGAAGACTATAAATTCTTTAATAATGGAGTTTTTATTTTTGGCATACATGAAATAGCCTGCTACAGAGGGTATGTCTTTAATTCATTTTTAGAGCAAAATTTTTAGCAATGAGAAAGTCAGCTGGAGGAAGGATTATTTGAAACCAAGACCATGACCTATTTTATCAGACTTTAAATATTTAACTGAAAATCCTAAATTGAATTAGTAATTGCTTATTCACCTTCTTTCTTCTTGATTTGAATATTACCTACAAAATATGTAAATGGCAAAACACAAGAAATTCTTGATGCGTTGATCTAAGCTTGCTGGCTTACAGGCCACTCTTTTCTTCCCCACGCTGTATATGCTGAGCATGATGCCATATGATCTGGAATATCCCTGTGGTCAGCTGGGGTCAGCTGTCCCAACTGTGTCCCCTCCCAATTCCTTGTGCACCCCCAGCCTCCTCACTGGTGAGGTGGGATGAGAAGCAGAAAAAGCCTTTACTCTGTGTAAGCACTGCCCAGCAATACCAAAAACATCCCTGAGTTATCAGCACAGTTTCCAACGTATTTCCAAAACACAGCCCCTTACTTGGTGCTGTGAAGAAAATTAACTCTATCCCAAGCAAAATCAGCACACACAAGTTGATCATTGTTCCTGGAAAAGAGAAGACAGGGAGTCTTGAGTCCTGAAGTAGTTAACAAGATGTGGGTACTTTCTCATTTTTTCTTATTAAGCAATAACTTCTTTCAGATGAGGATTGTTACTTACAGTCCTGTTTTTAGCATATTGACTGCTATACATTCTATATTTTTCCTCTCAGTCCATTTGCTATAACATATTCCTACACTGCTTTTTACACTGTGCTAGGAGAGATCCTGTCTGCAGTCTTTGGTAACTTGTCTGATGTCTCATCTGTGAACAGCTTGTGCCTTTGCTTTTCATCGTCAGCTCCTTCATGTTTTTGATCACTGAACCACCAAGACAGTTCATATGTTTGTATTAAATATAGTTCCAGGAACTAGCTGTAGTGCCCTAACACTTGGGAATTTGAAATGATCCTCTTGGGATTCCTTCACAGCCTTCAGTTTGTCTAAAGGATCTTTCAAGGTTTAGGCAGTTTAAAGAACAGTCATTATTCCTACTGTTTTAATGAGACATTGGAAAGAAATTGAGAGAATTATAGATTTTGATCACAGAGCACCTCATACTTAAAAGAAAAATATTTGTGAGAAGAACTTTCCATTTGAGATTATTAGACATCTAATTAATTGTGTTTTGCAGCTGCAGAGATCCTTATGTAGTTGATCAGTGTAGTGTAGATGGCTTCTGAATAGAAATGTCACTTTTTCCACCAGAAAGGCTGGATGGATGGCTTTTGATGTAACTTCATTACATGCTTCTGTGGTCCTTCTGTGCAATTATGTGTTTGAACATTGGTTATTAATTGCAAATAATATACCTTGAAAAAATTATTAACAAATTATATTTCTGTCTTAAAAAATAACGTTGGTGCCCTGTAATTATGCCTCCTACCCTAGCATTTATCTATCTTAAGCATTTCTTTTTCTCAAGGCAATAAATCAGTTACATCATTTGCCACTTAGTAGAAAATCACTGAATGCTTACACAGCATTTTGTGGAGAGTGTTTCCTTGTATTTAACAATAGAAGAAGTAGTCATTAAAGGACTCTAAAAATAGTGTTTTACTGGCTCCTATACAATGCCAGGCTGCATTCTTGTCTTGACTTAATCACATTTTTACAAGAAGCAAGGATTGCTTTGTTATATTGAGGTAGTAAAACATGTAGATGATCTGTAAAGACTTTCTTCTTGAAGGAGTATATTTTTCTATTCTCCGGGGAATTATTTTCAAATTGTTTATCTTCTTTTTTTTTTAATTGCACTGAATTCATATGTTACATTTCAGAAATAGTAATTTTTCATAATAGCACTCTTGAATTTCTCAGCAATATTTTACAAAGTTGAAAATACTAATTTAGGCATGCCTGTATTGCCTCTTCTAGTAGCTGAGGCTTCCACAAAGAACTAAAAAAACTATGTAAAATTTGTTGTGGAATGTTTTGTCATTTGAGTCAAGAACCTTTTAGCTTGGATTTATGTTTGACAGCATTTGGATGGAAAAAGGCAGTAAATGAAAATGCACCAAACTTGGTTAAGTAAGAAATCAAACTATTTAAAATATATTGGATGCCCAAAGGGAAGAATGTAACTGCTGTATTTACAAATAAGGTTATACATAATACATGTATGTGCACTTAGCACATGGGGAGCATTTTTATATGGGTTTGCTAGGTAGTATCTGCAGGTGGTAAGTTGGGCATATCTCTATTATTTTACAACTGCTTTATTTCCTCTTATTGCTTCTCTCTATTTTGTAGTACACTGTTGGAGGAAAATATTTTTTTTTCTTGATTTGTTATCTTTATTGGATTAGTAAGCAGAAGATATTTTATGCATCAGCAGGGTTACTAATTCCAAAGCTGTCATAACATTGGCTTTGCTTCCTTGTGCATTGCCAGCAAAATAGGATCATAGAAATGCTAGGCTGGAAGGAGCATGGCTGGAACATCCGAAAAAGAGAATGACTAGTGTTTTGCTTGATTTTAAATATTTCTTTCAATGAAGATTTCATATTCTCACTCTGCTTCTTCCTGTTTCCCTATCCATGTTACTAGGATAATCTGTCCCATTGTAATGATGACTTTTTATGCAACAACATGTTGTTGTTGTGTTTGGTTTATGATTCAATATGATCCCAGATGACTTTCTGAAGAACTGTTCCCTAATCAGTTGTTCCCCATTCTCTGTGGGTTCAGATAATTGTTCTTGCTGCAGCAAAGAGCTTCCAACCATTCCTTATTCAAATTCTTCATGCCATTTCTCCAGGCACTACTGTTTTGATTTGAATTGCTGTTCTCTTGATACTGTTTTAATTTGCTTAACTTTGTGTCTCTGTGAGTTTAGTAAGCATATACTCCATTCTTCTGAGTCGTTAATGAAAGTATTAAATAGCATCAGATTTGGGACAAAATCCTGTGGAACACAACTCAGTGTTTCCTTCTGCTTTGGTATATAACTACCCCCAAGTTCAATTTTGCAGTTTCATATTCATATGAGTGCTTGTTTCTTCTAACTCATTTAATCACTGGTAGTTTGTGAGAATGTTATGTGAGATGATAGCAAAAGCCACACTAAAATATAGCCGTGATTGCTGGTTATCCATCCATAAAATCTGTTACTGCATCCCAGCAGGAAATTACACCACCTATGACAAACTACTGATACATCTTGGTTACGGGTAATATTCTTGTTCTTTCCTAAATGCTTAAATATTACTTACTTATTCCTGTATTTTTCTATGCTGAGTGGTCTACAAGTCCTCTGCTTTTTTCTTTCCCTTTAGTCCTCTTTTCAAAGATAGTCCCAAACCTTTGTCTTTCTATCTGTCATTTGATTATTCTCTCCTAGTTCTTGGCGGTGAAGATACATCCTGTCATTTGATGCATTTCCTGTTTTATTCCAGGGCTTGGTCTCCTGTCTCTGCACACTGTATGTATGTGCATACACCCTGGGCTTTTTTGGAAGTTGGTTAGTTCCATCCAAGAGCACAGCTTTGTCACACAGATAGGAGGGATATGTACTTCATCAAGTTTACCTTCAGCATTGTCCCAGGAGCCCCAGCACCTTCAGGTACACTTGTGCTATGACCTAGCTCTCTCTCATACACTATTCACTCAGCAGCCTGTTAACTAATACATTATCTGACACTTGTTATTGTTGATGATAACATCAACAAAGAATTATGATCTTTTTAAAATGAGAGAGGTATTAAACTTGGCCTAGATGATTTGGAAGCAGTAAGCTAAAAGGAATAGTAACTGCAGCTTTGAAGTGACATTAATGATGAAAGTCAGTGCGAAAAAATGCAAAACAAAGCAATAAACATCTAGAATTAATTCATACTCTGCATATAATTTTACTTCTCTGCTAAGTAACAAGCCAAGACAACATTCTTAGGTGTTTCTTATAGTAATGTTTACAGAGCAATCTCTTATCATTGGCATCCTTTCCCAGTTGTCTCATCCTGCACTTGACCCTTTTCTGAGTGTCCCTGCATGCTGTGTTCCTTTAGACTTGTCAGTAGAAATCAGAACTAATTTGTATTCTGATTTTTCTGTTTGAGCTCAACAAAGCTCAGTCGATCTCTCAATGTATTGCCTACTCTTCATCAAGGGCAGGATTGCAAATTATCATAATGTAATTTCCATATGAAAACTACTAGTTCATTCAAATTCTTTTATGTTCCTTTTTAGGTTGCATTTTCTCAGCAATTTAACCTACCCATTTTCTAGACTAATGAAATCTGCCTACTTGATGGTCGCTGTCTTTATTGTACTCTTCACTCATTGTTAAAAATCAAATAAACCAAGTTGCCTTCCAGCCCAAGTTTCTTGTGAAGTTTTCTCATATTGACAAGGATGAAAATCCAGAGGAATTTCTTTTCCTCCTTTCTTCCTTCTTTATCTGTGCATGTGTTAGCTAATGATTCTGATTGCTTCTGAAAAATCTGATTTGCTTGGCCCTTCTTGATTTAGTGATGGATCAGTCTACTGCTATGATACTGCCACTGCACTTCTGAGCATGTGTTTGTATCTCTGATATACAAGACACAGCTGGATTTTTTTTTCTGTTATGTTGGCTTTTGTTTGATGTTTTGTGTGGTTTTGGTTTTCTTTGGCCTGTTTTGTTTTAATGAATGGTTCCTCTTCCGGTAGAGGATGGTGATTAAATGGATTTCCAGTATAATCTCCATGTGCAGATTTACTGGGGAGTGCAGTGGGGACTTCAGTACCCTGTTAGTACTAGTGGATGCCATATGTGTTTTGACATAATGGGATGTGATTGTATGACTCCATTCTTGCCTTCCCAAGGAGGTTGGGTTTCAGGTATCTTTCCCTCTGAGTAGCTTGACCAGCTCAAGTTCAAAAGCACTAGTACCAGATGCTGTGTAAGCTGTAAGCAGTTATAAAAAGAAAAGTATTCTATTTCTTGTTTACTGGACTAAGCTGCATTTTACTAGCTTTGAAGCTGTGAAACTCCTATTTAAGAATTTGATCTACCCTGTTTTTCTATAAGCGACTAGGAAAAGTGACTTAACAACTTGTTTCCCAATGTTAAAACTGTTGTAATTATCCTCAGTGTATCACTCCACTACCACTAGTTAAAGTGTTAGTAAAAAATGAAATGTGCCTGAGGCAAGTTTTTTCATATGTATTTCTAAGTCTGACTTAAAAAAAAATTCTGGTTTGCATTTTGTCATTTTTATTTTACCCTCTTACATTAAAAAGTGCATGGAAACTATAGAACTCTGCGAATACCACAAAGCTGGGAAGGGTACAAGAGCACAGACATATAAGGACAAGGACTTGAAAGCTTGTTCACTAGCAGACCAGCCAGAATTTTTTAGTGTCTCTGAAGTAGAAGAGTAGAGTTTTTTTCTTCATCAAGGAGCCATCATGCAGCTATTACTCTGCCCTTATTTCCTTCTTAAATCTGTGTACCCCAACCTGCTCAAGGAACTCTGTAGGCTGAGCTCACTGAAGTATATTTTGCATTTTGCCATACCAGATGATCTTAATGGTCCCCTTCTGCCTTTGCCTGTGTGGAGATGGATGTAAGAATGGATTTCCTGACTTAAACATGCCTAGAACTTGCTTATCCAACAGACTAATAGTAAAAATACCTATACAGGCTGTGCAAAGGGAGTAGGGAAGAGGTCTGCCCTAATATATTTAACAATGTGAGTTGTCTTACATTGCACTTGCAACTGCCAATATGTCATCTTAGCCAGGTTGGGGAAATCCTCTCTTCTCAGATATTTCTAAAATCAGGCAATTTAAAATCTTTTATCATTTAGAAGTTGCTATCTCAGCATGAGTTAGAGTTATAGCTTAGAAAAACACTGATTACGCCAGTGATAGGAATTTTGCCACAAATTAATGTAACCCATCTGTCCTGACCAAAGGAGAGAGATTCAGCTACTAAAAGATAAATGGAAACACTACATATGGCTGATTTTCTCTAAGTAATGAAAGATAATTGTATGACATTTGGAATATTTTTGACCAGAGGGGTAAAAAAGCCCTGATATTTAGATGTCAAATACATAGCAGTTTTGGAAACAAACATGTAAAATGTAGGATATTACTTCTAATTAGTTTGTCTTACTGTTTGCTTGTTGATCCGTGCTTGTGTACTAGCTGACCAATAAGCAGAAACTAATTTTCAAGCCAGATGAGCCATGTGCTGATTTTTTATATGCAACCAGTAATATGGGATGGGAATGAAGAGATTTTGATGATACTTGAGGACTTTAGAGTACACTTAAAGCTTTGTGGAGGAGATCTAGACCCATGCTTGCAGTACGTTGACGATGCAGGAAGGATCTGATGGGTTTGGATAGGATGAGAATTGATGACATGGGGTTGTGTGAACTGGTTGTGGGTGTTCCTGTGGCTGGGATTGCAGCAGACACAGGGGAGCTTTGGCATTATTGCAGTGAAGTGTGTGAGAGATCTCTAAGGGTATCAGGCTAAATCATGACGGTCCTCTGTTTTTACTTGTATTACTGCATTAATGTGGTGGCATTACACATGGGGAAAGTTTTGCATAAATAATATATTAATAATAAATAATAACAAAATAAATGAAATAAGAAATAAATAATAAGAAATAATAAATTAAAATGCAGGAATGAGTTAAGGTGTTCTTTACTTTTTAAAAAAGCAGCTATAATAGGCTGTGATCACTGTATCATCAGGAAACCCAAGATGAACTTTTTCGTATTGTAGCACAGTTTTACCATCCTGTCACCTGTGGTTGCAGAAACACTGTTAAATACCTTTACACAGTTTGCTTTTCTGGTGGTTATCTACAGTGAGTTAATATTTTAAGGACAGGCCTCCATTTTTATTATTTTGGCAACAAAAAGATGTATTAATAGCATTAGAAAATACTAAATGTGTAATATATAATCTAAAATAGAAATAAACAATGGGAACAGGTTTTCATAAATAATGCAACCAATTTGATATTAAAATTGTGCATTATTTTCCAGTATTCTTCCTCTAGCTTGAATTTGCAGATTTCATGGTACAGCTTTTAAAAGTGAAAAAAAAAATGAAGCTTTTTAAAAATGAAGCACTATATTTAGGATAATGCAAATATATTTAAGTAAAGTAAGTTCCTTTTTTTTGTACATCTTTCAGTATTTGAACTATTCCTGTATCTTAATTGGTTTTGTGTCTTTAGGACACATCACTGGAATAAGTACTGAGGGCAATGATATATTTTCTAGTTGTATTTTCTCCTTATCTGCTCTCTATTTGATTATGTACAAGATGAGAGGAGATGTTGCTTTTTCTACATACTTTACCAGTAAAAGTGTTCTAAAAAAAAACCTCCCAACTTTATAGGAGTGGCATTTATTGGTAGTTATTGTACTTTTTACTGCTTTTTCTGTGAAAATCAATGTTGCAGAAAAGTTTCTGCAAAGTTGGTGAGTCGGAAGAGGGTCTAAAGTGTGTGCTTGTGGATTTTATGTTGGGGATTTTTTGAGTGACAAATTTGTCTTGTTTCTCAGCCATATTATGTCTGAGTATGGGAGGATGACGGACACAGAGCGTGACCAAATAGACCAAGATGCCCAGGTGTTTATGAGAACGTGTGCTGATGCCATTCATCAGCTCAGAACAGAAGGTAAACTAAGCAGCTCTTACATGTTTTTTCTTAGTCCTTGATAAAGGCTAAGGTAATGCTGAATATTACATGGTGAATCCAAAATGCTTGAGGAGAGAGATTGGTGAAGTGTCATTGTCTTTTTGTTTGCATCTGTGTAACCCTGGTGGCTGATTAGTACTGTACTTCATTTTCTTTAATGATAGTGGAAAGAGAAGCCAGAGCATAGAATTTTATTTATTTGTTCAAATACACCAGTTAAAAAGTGCAAAAAAGAGTCTTAAATACCTACTACTTGAGTAGTAAGTCAGCACTGTGGCACAAAGGCCTAAACCAAAGTTCTCTAAATTTGATGGTTGTCTTTTTCTAGCTTATCTACTTGTAAGGTATTACAGGTGTAATACTTGCACATTTGAAATAATTAAATAACTTTAACAGAGTCCTGGTAAATTAAAAATGTTTTTGACAACTTGATTATGGGATCATACCTTTACTACAATATCTTGTGAAAGTCATAGAGAGAGAATTTCTGTTTTGCCATTTTCAAGTTGACTTGCTGTATCTCTGTATTTTATCAATACAGAAAAGATTTTCATCGGCTTTGAAATGCCATCTAAGCATAGTTGTAGCATTATTCAGAATCATTGAAAGTCAGTTGTGCACGAGAACTACAGAGTATAAAAATAAGAAATACCAATATATGTGAATTACAAGGATGTTTGACACAATAAATCCCAAATATTTCCACATGGTCTATACACTGGAGAATTTGAACAAGTTCAATATTTTAAGCAAGTTAAATCTCTAGACTGGTTTTGCTGTGCTTAGCTAGGTGACACCTCTTCCTGTTTAGAAGTTTAATTGACATAGTACTACTCTGTGGCATATATAAAAATACTATAAGACACTAGTTATTTTCAGGTTTTGGTTTGTTGTAATGACTTGTGGCTTTAGCAAATCTATATTTAAATGTAGCTATGTTTAAAAGAAACACTAATATGTAACATATATAAAATCTTAGTAGGCTTTTGAATATAACTTGCGTATCAACTGAAAGTGCTAAGTGTTGTGGAATTCAGTAAAAGGTTAAAAGATTGTCTTATGTCTTTCTTTTGTGTTTCAGCACACAAGGGTGTCCAGTCTGCTCAGGTAAAGGAGCACAGAACAGCTGTCTTGGACTTCATTGAAGATTACTTAAAAAGTACTTAGTGTTTATTGAATAGTTAAAAATGGATGACTGGATTTTCCAAGAAAGGGATCTTGCTCTTTTAACCTGAAATTTTGTTTACTGCTGTCTTGAACAGGAGTGTGCAAGCTGTATTCTGAACAGAGAGCCATCCGAGTTAAGCGAGTGATAGATAAGAAGAGACTGTGAGTAGTGTCAAAAATAGTTTAACTGTGCCTTTTGCTTGTAGGACATTTAACAAAACTATTGTTCATGTTTAGATTCTAAGGAGATTGTTTTAATAGAAATCTGTGGTTGGATGAGCAACTTCTGCTGTCAGCAGGTGCATTCCAGGGCTCTTTACACTTTGAACATGTGAAGTTAAGTCTGAAAATGGCAAAGTGCCAATATAGTGTTGTACTTCTCATTCATGTAAAGGATGAAAGTAGCAAATCAGTAAAATGTGGGTTAATAAACCTATTTGACGTCTATAAATTTGCCAATTTTTTTTTGCCTTTTTTTTTTAAGCTCCTATCTTTCTGTTAAAGCAAGTGACTGTGTTGTTAATAAATACCACTTGAATCAGCAGGTGTTCCTGGCAAGCAGAAACATGATGAAAATAAAAAACCAGAATGTAACTTCTGACCTGAAACAAGAGCTTCCACTTCCTAGAGTGGCATACATTAAGGCTGCTAGTGTAGAGCTGAAAATGTCTAGGAGACGTTAGAGGTGATGTGCTTGCTGCCTTTTTGGTCTGGTGGGATTTTTTTTCAGTCAAGTTTCAAACCACGTACTTCTTCAGTTTCTTTTTCTGCATGCTCCCAGTTGGGAGAATGATAGGGAAAATGAGCAGGTTTACAAATAAATTGTAATTTATTTAATACCACAGAGGCTTTCCATGTCTTCTCATTCTGCATTTTTTGAACAGTAACCTCAAGGTCCATTATCTGTATTTTAATTTAAAAATGAATAGTTCTAGAACATGCATATGTATAAATTCTTGAGCATTTTTCCAAGATTTGATGCTGGTTTGTGAGTTTGGTGCTTGGCTTGATCAGCTACAGTTACACTAAACCCAGAGAGATGTTTTCAAGAGTTCGTAAGTATATGTTTGTTATTCAGAATGGTTCAGCATGATTAAGCACAATTAGATTCAAATATATCCTCATGAGACATAAATAGTAGTACAAGCCAAAACCAAGAAAACAAAATACCCCAACCCACTTCTAAAATTTGGTAAGAAGTAATGAGATAAAAGTAAGGCATCGATATTTTTGTAGCTCCTACAACTTTTCAGAAAAAAAAACCATACAGAAACAAACTGTGTGATATTTTTCATGTGTAAAAATACAGAACCTTATCTGTATTCTTCATGTGGAAGAACTTCAAAGATAGATAGCATTGTTCCTGCAGTTGTAGCAGTGGCTAGTCAATAGCGGCTCTTCTATTAGTTGTAATCTTATGTTACTGTTTGCATGTGAAATCCCAGGTTCAGGATTTCTCAGATGAATAAACAGAGGAAAAAACTCAATTTGAAGCATTATTCCAGAAGTTGCAATACCACTTAACTAAAGAGCAATAAGGCATTAAGAATTAACCCAGAAGATACATTCTTTTTATAGAATGCAATATTGGAGGATCCCTCTTTGCCTGTCTTTATGGATGTAGAACTAGAAAACAGATGTTGGGCAGGTGGAGTCTGTATGCATTGCAGATGTGATTTAATGGGTGAATTGTAATTTAAATTAAAATTAGATTTAAATAAAACACAGGGCATAACCCAATCTTTATTATGACTTAAAGAAAAATAGTATAGTTGATTTGTAATTTCCCTGAGGGTTTCAGCAGATGCTTTATGTGATAAGAATGTGTATCTTCTCTTATAAGAACTAGGCATTCTTTAAACAATGCTTCCCAGACACTTTGTTCATTTTAAATGGAAAGTTTCCTGCATTCCCACACTGTGCAAAGTAAAGAAAACAAACAATAAAGGAATATGTTTCTTTAGAAATAAATTAATCCTAGTGCAGCTCTTTTTTTCTGCAGCTTAGTCAGTTTAAAATATGTGCATATCAGACAATACTGAAAAGTTTGCAGTAGAAATATATTTCTTCATGTTTCTTTTTATATTGATAGCTATCCTATGCTATTCAAACAAATTGACTGAGCATTATAATTTTCTTACAGAAGTTGCCTTTATGTATTAACTCACATTTTTTGATTGAAAAGTTCTGCTGGTTAGGACTAGTTTCCCAGAAAGAAGAGCTGAGAAATAAAAACACAAGGATTTTTTTTCTGTAGGGTACTTGGTTGTGATTTTCAATTTTTATGTTTATTGGTATTCAAGATTATATTTCATTTCAATTTTAAACTTCTTTTTCCATTGGAAGATTTTGTGACTTATGTATGCAATTATTCAAATCAGGCCAATATTTTTGTTACCTGGGGAATTGGTGTTTTATTAGTATCAGAACTAGTCTTTGAACTGCATAGACATGTAGTTTTATTTTATTTAAAGTTTTTTTTAATATTATTATTATTATTAGGCAAATTTGAGAGGGAGGAGATGAGAGGAGTTCTTCTCTGTAAAAAGCCCAAAAGCCCAGTACTTGCAGAGGTTTTATAACTAAAAAAGGTTCCCTGCTACTGTTTTCCCTTGCTAAATATCAGTCACTCAGTGATGACTATTGCATTATATTCTGGTTTTCGCAGAGTTTTCTAATTATGGGTTAGAATTTAGACACAATGCAAAGAAGGAACACAAAATGCAACACCTTCTGTTAGGCACAGGGGAGAATTGCAAATCATAATGAGGTTAACTGTTTAATGTATTTCAGAGTGTAGGAAGTGGTAGAGGTGGCACAGCAGGTGATTCCACCCATTGCTTTTTGACTTTTTGGTTCTTTACCTTCTCCAACAGCATTGCTAAACATTTAACTGTCTGCTATGTAGCAGTTATAGAATTCATTGTAGGCAACAATAAACCACAGGAATTTTCTGGAAAAAAAATATGTTTCTACTAATTTTCAATATTTTTTGATGCCACACTGAAACATACTTGACAAGTACTTAATAGATAATGATTGAATAAGCTTCTCATGTTTTGCATTGCCTTTGTATTAAAATTACTTAATAGGAACTTAGAAGTAGTGTAAAAAAGCTAATTCTATTGTATTTTCGTACTTTTCCTTTATGATAATTAAAAATATAAAGTAAAATTATCATTATTATTTCAAAAAATAAGGAAGTTGTTGGCTATTGCTACTAAAAATTTTCAGTATGACGAAAATGTTGGCTCTTTAAAAAAAAAATTAATACACTGGATTTTTGAAAGGAAGTTTAATGAAGTGTCTGTATTTTTATGCTGTTGCCTTCAATATTCCCAACTCTGTGCATATGGTGCATTTTGTCCAGGAATACTGTTCGTGCTTTCTTTGCCTTTGTAACAATATTTCAGTGACAGTTGCTAAGTACGTTCTGTATTTCATCTGGAAAATCTTTAATGTGACATTTGTAAGAGTTAAAGTATCAAATTTAGTAATCTTTGGTTGTTCTCATTTTAGAGAAATACATTTGTGTATCAGTTAAATCACAGGCTCTTGTATTTCTAGGTCCAAACTTGAACCTGAGCAGAGCAATGTGTCAAAATCACCTCCTTCTCCTGGAAAACCTTCACAGAGTCCTTTAGACGATACTGAAGAAAAACTTTCTGCTGAGGAAAGCAAAGGTAAGAACAAAATGTAGGTAGTTACATTTTACTTTTTGTGGCAAGACCTGTCTGGTACTTCCTTCACATTAGAAGGGCCAATTGTTGTGACTTGCACCTTTTCTATTCTCATCTTCCTTGAGTTGATCAGGCTTCTGCAAAGCATATTGTGAGACTGAGGAAGCAAAAACTTTTTGGCATGTCAGCTAAACATATCTTACGCTTTGCTGAATTCTTCATCCTCTTAATAACCTCTTTATGAACTCTTTCCTTTTTGTTTATTTTTATCAATATAATATCTTCTGAAAATTGTCTGATTTTTCCATATTGCTTTCACTGAATGCAAGGAATTAGAAAGTAGGTCAACAAATCTCTGGGAACATTCTGTAGTTTTTAAGCACAGAGACCTTGAGTTGGATACTTCTACAGTAGGAACTCGAAGGTAGAATATGCTCACTGAGAGGAGGTTATTGGCTGGCCAGATCCAGTAGTCTGGTGCTTTCTTCTTGACAGCACTGAGTTGCCCTGCTGGGAGGATTGCATCTCAGCTTTCAGTCAGCAGGAGATAGCCAGAAGCCCAAAGCAGTATATCTGACACTGAGGTCATTTCAGATGGTGCAGATCTTGAACAGGATTTGTGAACATGGGTTCTCATTCTTTTGTTGCTTGCTTCTCAGGCTTAGGGACAAAGCCATTTTAATTCTCTTAGCCATTTCAGCCTGTCCTGGGATGTGTATGCTGCAGAGCTTTGGAGCAGAGTGCCTTTTAGAGTACCATCACAATGGAGATAATTTCAGGTTTCATGCCTAAAGAGAAATCTTGTCTCTCTGATTCTGGAGTTGCTTTCCCTGGCTTGAGTTCTCCCGCTTGTGCTGTCTAGTGGAGAACAAGGTACCCAGTGATCTACAGCAGGAACTTTTTTTCTTCTACTTAGGTTACATTGGAATAATACTTCATCAGGACAGAACAAATGCTATGGTTGGCCACATTATTCTGGTAAAAAGCTGTTGTTTCGTTAGTGATTTTTATTAAAAGAGTGAAGTTCCTCTGCTTGGTGATTCCACGGCTAAAGCAAGGGTGGATTCATTTGAAGTGGGTGCTCCACTTCTGGGTGAAGCCTCTAATACTGAATTACCTCACAGTGTGCAAACAGCTTCATTTTCTGATCATGGCTTTGCTTATCTTCCTAAACAGTTTGTACTTGTGCAGCCTTATCACTGTGCCTTTTTTTTCCCCCCTGACAATGAATTTATTGTAAGAAGTGCAGGTTTTGATCATGTGCCGTTTCTAGTGCTTACTACCTTTTTATAGTGTGTCGTGAGTGATGCAGCACACAGACACATAGATGAGTTTCACCTTAACCTGTTATCAGTGTTTTGCAGCTGTGAGCTGGTGCCACTGGAGAAGCAGCAGCATAGTAGCATCTTCATTGCCCTGTGCTCTCTCCTTGTTACCAAATGTCCCTGCAATCTCTGGAAGCATTCACTCCCACCACAGAGTGTCCTTACAATTTTTAGCTCCAAAAATCTGTGTCGCACCATGGAAAATACTGTTCTTTGGTTGCCTTGGACACAGCAAACCCCTGCAATAAATAGAAATGCAGTTATTTTATTGCATGCTCATTTTGATTACTCCAGTTGTCACTTTTATGAGATTTTGCTTTAATTTTTATGAGAAGGTAGGGGTCCTGCCACACAAGTGGTGCTGCTGAAGTACTTACAAGGGGTTGCTGACTAGACTTTGAGAAAACTTTGCAACTTGTATATCAAAATAAATCTGTCTGGAACAGTATGCAAATGCACACAGCCTGTGATTCCTCACATAAGGGTAAGTGCTGGTTGCTGCTGCTTATAGGAATCAGCCTTGTGACTGTGCTGGTAGGTGGTTGTCGAAGTGTGAAAGCAACATGAACGAGATGATTAGGAAACAAAGAAACTCAGTTTAAATCTTATAGCCTTTGATTTATATATTTTTTTCCAACTGACTTTTCAAATTTTTAAGAAACTGGAGAAGTGTTTGCATTTTGAAATAAGCTATTTCATCCTCAGGGTGCTGGTGGTTTAGAGAATGGCAATAATTTGTTTTTATGAATTAGCCATCATCAGCATGCCTGGGTCCCTTGGGTTAAATCTCATCTGTAAAGATACATTTGAGAGCAGCTTGTGGTCCTGTCCTTAATTTGAACACTTTGATGAACAGCTGAATGTGCTACTTGATGTGCTGAAGCACAACTTGGGTTTTGTCTGGTTTTTTGGCAGAAACCAAAGCAAAATGTGATTACTTTTGTTTTGAGGCAAAGCACCTGTTTACATTAGAATTATCGTGGACATCCCTCGTGGTAGGAAAATAGTCTCTCTGGGGAGTGCTTTTATATGCTGGCAGTATTTATTTGCATATTACAAATTTGACATTTAGTTTATGGAAATAAATGTAAATAATGAGTAGCTTTTGAACTGGTCCACAAGCTTAGCAGCTGTCTCCTTTCAGCATGGAAAAAGGTTCCGAGGATTTGATCATTATTTTATATCTCTGTCATGAGTTAACTACTTCTCTTTCTGAAATAGAAATGTAGTTTGGCTTTTGCTGGCTGAATTGCAGAAAAGCATTAATGTCAGCCCTGTGAAAGCTGCAGAAAGCCCAAAACGTACCACAGTGACAGGAGGAACCCTGGGGAGATACATGTTTCTTGCTTACCTCTTCCCAAAAGTATATTTGCTTATTAGCAATCACATTGGATACAGGTGCTGTTTTTTTAACAGTGCTGACAGTGCCTGAAACTAATTGGTTCCTCTGGGATAAAATAGGAATTTTTAAATTTTTTTTCCCTCCATAAACTACTTACCTTATTTTGTTTGAATAGGCCAAATAATTTTTTAGGATTTTGATATAATGTAAATACATTGAATACTTAAACAAATAAGTTTTCTGTTTCTGTGAAATAGACTTGAAATACTGATAAAAATCCCCATGGGAAAAAATAGTTGAATACTTTCTAAAAAATCTTTAAATATATTCTTGGGTTTATATTTTATTACTCATAAGAAAGAACTGGTCTATTTTTTAAAATATATTATATTCCTTATCCACTTTCTACATTTGTAACTTTGTCATTATTTGTGCATCCTGGTTTGGTTGTTGGGAAGCCAAAAAAAAAGCATTTATAAAGGAGACATACACAATACTTCTTTACATGATTAATGTTTTCAAGAGTTTGCACAAATACTATCATGAAGGATAAAAGTGAAAACTTCTCCTTATAACTCTTTTCATATATGTGTTTATAAATAAGGCTACTCCTTTCAGAGACTTCCCAAGGCAAGTCAGTCTCTGAATGATGATACATCAGTACTGCTTAAGCAATTGAAAAAATTAGTTCTAGGAAGTTATAACCAAACAAATTAAAACACACATAAATGCCTAAAAAAATTGACTGGGGTAAATAGGAAGTCTGAAATGTACGAAAAAGTAAAAACTAAATTTTTCTGTGTTTTGATTTGCAACCTGCATCTTATACATCAAAGCAGGTTGAGTTTTTATCTATTGTGAGGTAGTAGAAATCTCTCTCTTGGGTTTTGTAAGAATGTTACAGCCAGCAGGGAGAAGAGAGGCTCTCTCAAGGCTGCAGTCTTACAAGGTTTTTAAACATTAATGTTAGAACAGCTTCAGAAACAGTCAATTGCTATAGCACAGTTTCTTTTCTTTCCCATTCTAACGTCTTCCTCTATAATCAGAATCTATAATTAAGCCTAAAATTAAATCTTCCAGAAGGGAATATCCCAGAAATAGCCCTTCAAGATCTTTTGTGTCCAACTCATACAAAGATTTATGCAGATGAGTAGCTTTAGTCAAAGGGGAAATACTACTGAAATGTATGAAGCATCTTTGATGTGTTATGGTTAATTTGTGGGGTTGGAGCTGATTCCTGTTACATGCAGGAAGACCCCTTGCACTATGTGGTATGGGATTTGCACTGTAATAGGAAGTTTAAACAGCATGACAAAATCTAGTTTGTCTGTGAGCTTTGCTCAAAACATCTTTGAGATTCTGTCTCTAGTTTTTGAAAGGAGGAGCTGGTGGTTCTGTCAAGTCTCACTGGTAGATAACACTTTGCATATAGACTGTCATTTTGAAAATTGTGTTTCCATCTGTCAAAAGACAACTGCTACAGTATTTTGTACCCTAAAATCTCTTAGTGTGTTGTGAGTTGTTTTACATCCTTCTCTGTCAGTATGTTAATGCAACTCCCTTTAGTTCCCAAATTAAACTTACATGTAGATTTTTGGCCATTAAAGGTTATTGGTGTAATTTTGGGCTGTAAATACAGGGTGAATCTCAGTAATTGACAAAGGAGATACAACAATTCCATCAGCAGTCTAATGTGGATGAAAAATTATTTTGCTTTTACTATTCAGTGCCCTGTACTGTTCAGTGTCTCAAGTGTTTGGTGTTTCTTTTGCAGACAGGAATCTGCCTGATGCCCAAAGTAACCTTGGATTATGGGGGGAGGGCAAAGGTGAAGATGAGCTGTCACCTGAAGAAATACAAATGGTATGTTTATCTTTTGTCTAATTGTCCATTTTATTGTATTTTCTGCTGTAATCATGTGTGGTAAAAAAAAGAGTACAGATCCACCTGAATTATTTTTTAACATTTTATGCCGAATAATGCCAGAAGATACACCTTTTGCTTGTGACTTCCTGGTTCTTCTGGTAGTAGTTAATATTTAAAAATCCTACAAAATATTTACATGGAGACATGAAATAAATAAAAACTATTTTTCAACAGTTGAAATTAAATTTGTTTATGAAAATTACAATTATTAATTACTTGTTTAGTCAGGAAACAATAGAAGTCAAGGCAACATCAAAAGAAGCATTATGAAACTTCTGAAAGAATAAATAGTTTGCCCTTTTTTCTTGGACAGTTTCTAGAACACAAATAGTTGTACTATTTAAGTATTACTTAAAATGAAGTTACACTTCATTTTATTTATTTTTATTTTTTTATTATCAAAATCAGATTGGTTTCTTAGAAGGAATAGCTACAAGCTGTCTGTCACAACAGAATTTAATGAATTTTAACATTTTTAAAAAATTTTTTAAATTTTAATATTTCCCTGCTACCAGCATGTTTATAGATTGTTTGATCCAATCCTGCTTACAGTTGAACAGATATAATAGAAAATTTCTGACATAGGCATGGTTGCTAACAGCCTGTCAGATTTTATGATATTGCTAAAATTTATCATTTTGAACATAGCTCAAAATTCTTAGAAAACCTCTCTACATTAGCACACACTGCCTTGGGTTTATATAAAGAAAGAAAAACTGATTTCAGTCAGTAGCTGTGCAGATCTCAGAACACTGAGCTTTACCAGGGCAAAGGTCTGTAGCAGTATGAGTTTGTGAAGCTTCCTTGGCAGGGATTCGAGGTGTTCCCAGACACAGTGCACATCATTCTTCCAGTCAGAGATGAGTAAGTTGCACATAATTATGGCATGGCTTGCTAAAGACAAAACATTCTTCAGAAGGTACTCTGTATCCTCTCATATTGTCCAAGTGCCAGTCTAAAATCTAGAGGCTTACTCTTGCTTTCTGTTTTCTTTTAAAAGAGAATTCTTCACATATTTTCATTCTCCTGTCTTTAGGCACAATACTGTTACCCCCTTGCTGTCAGCTTCCAGAGGAACAGGGGGAAAACAAGAGTTGGAGATGATGGCTCTGACAGGGCCTTCTGACTGGAAGCTAAAGGCACATTGTGGTTTGTAGGCCTAGGGTCACAGGAAAAAGGGTTGTCAGGCTTTGGAGCAGACTGCCCAGGGAAGAGGTGGAGTCACCATCCCTGGCAGTATTTAAAAGGCATGTCGACATGGCACTTAGGGATATGCTTTAGTGGTGGCCTTGGGTTAATGGTTATCTTCATCTCTAAGGTCTTTTCCATCCTAAACAGTTCTGTGAAGAGGGTAGCTTGCAGTCTATAAACTGCTGTGCAGGTTTTAAACTGGGATGGGTTGTGTCAAATTAGCACTTAAAAAGTCTCAGTCATGGTTCCATGATCCTTCATGTAGATAAAATAATGAATTAAAGGTATTGTTGCTACAGCAGCAATTCCTATCAGTATTTTACCCTCAGGAGAAAGCTTGACATTGTTCAAAATGTTTGCAGGCTATTGCATGAGTTGCACAATAAATTTCAGTTTATAACTCTGAATACAGGTATACTAATAGTTTTTATATTTATTGTGAGCAGATGTCTTGCGATTGCATTGAGTGGGAAAAATCTGGCTCTGTCATTAGGAATTGTGAAAATATCTACTTTTCTCTGACTTTATCTTTTTTTGATTAGTTGGTCTTGTCTTAAATTCAGGAACAGCACATCTGATGGCTTCTCTCATGGGATAGCAAAAGAGAGTGGTGATTATTTCTTTTATACATTGGATTTTTAGCCATATATTAAGCAGTTTTTCCACTTTATGCCATACTTTGGTAACAGAATATTTCACATTCATAAAAGACGCTACTTCAATAAGCCATAAATCGCTGAGCTATACTGATCGCTAGAGCTTGGCTTTATGTTCCCATCATGTAAATCCCTTTGTGACACAGTGGTATATGATGTGTTCAGTGCTCAAACCCTTTGTTCAATTGACTGTTTCAGCATATCTTAACTGCTGTCTGTGCAAGCACTCCATCAGCTATGATTTCAAGTTGCAAAGATCATTTAGCAGTTTAAAAGACAGTCTGTGTCAGTGGAATGTTTTAAATATCAAAAGGACTTTTTAAAGAATACTTTAAGTGGATTTGTGCTATTTGTAAAGGATTAAAGTCATTAAAGTAATTTTCTTTACTGAAAATTTGTCTTCTCAATAAGTTACCATCTCATTTTCACTAAGGTAGCAAAATAGGGAATTTCTAATGTTGAATATTTTCACAGACATACTTATCCTTCCAGAAGTCAGAAAAAACAATTACAGCTTGGTGGCCCCACTTAGTCGCTCGAGTGATTGCAACCAGTGATTGCAATGCTAAATCTCATGGCTCTGTTTCATTGCTCTGTTCCTTGGCTTTGTTGTGAGGTGACTCCACCAGAAGCAGACATACAATAGTCATGAATGTAAAGCAGTGATGAAGCACCTTTAGCCATCTGCTGCTGTGAAGTAAATATCACTGTATTTTAGGCAATTATGTTTTCAAAAATGCTCTGCTCTGGAGGTGGTGTCACTACAGACAGCAGTGACAGTGACACTTGTATGTATTGCAACACTGGTATTATTTTATTTGACAAAACCATTGGATCTTTAGAGTGGAAATCAATGGCACTTCTTGGAACGGTGCAGCATCTTGCTCTCTGTTCCCCTTCAATTCATGAGACTGGGTGCCTTCCCCTCTGTGGAACTCTACCCCTCTGTGAAGGTGACAGTGCCCAATAACCCTCCTTTTAGACTCTCTGGAATCCTTTAACCTAGGAGAGAAGGCTGTTCTTGCCAGTCAGGTAGACAGTGAGCCTCTAGTACAAAAAGAAATCTGTATGTTAAATAAAATTTTCTTTATTCCTCATGACATAAATTGCCCACGTCAGAAGACTAAACCTTTTTCTGTGAGATTCACTGTTGCCCTTCTTCAAACACATACCTGTCATTTCAGACTCACTTCTGTGAGATTAAACCTACAAATTTCTGATTTTTAACAGTAACAACTTCACCTTAAGTCATGCAGGTTGACATTTACTGTGCTGCTCGAAGACAGTCAGGTACTGTTTTTCTGAGTCCCTGATGGGCCTGAAGCAAGATGAACAATGTTACGGCACGAAGTGTGTGGGACAGTAGCAGTGGTGTAGAGTGTGAGGGAGGGAATAAAGGTGAAGGCTGTGAAAAGTGCCTTGCCTTTTCTCAATTTCTTACTTTTCTGGGGTGTTCTGTGGCATTGCAGAAGCCTTGCTTAGCTCCTGCTGTCTGCCCACCCTTAAGCCAGCCCTATCTCACTGGTCCTGTGGTGGGATTCAGTTTGCTAATCTACCAGAAAATTCAGGAGGAAAAAGTGGTTAGTGAGCTGAAACGACATCCTGTGAAATCAGACAAGCAGCAGCACTTGCTTAGGTACATGAGGAGAGAGAGGAGCAGGACAAACTCCTCAGTGGCTGCCCTGGATCATTTTCATTGTGCCCTCAGTAGTATACACACTTTATTCTTCTCTTAGTATTTGATATGGTAGAAGTTTCAGCTGGAATATTCTGTGTCATTTCAGGGGTTGTCCACATCAGCATCTGCAGCAATGCACACAAGGCTTTGCACAAGCTGTATGAGGAAGATCTGGGACAGAGATGCTGGTGGCCCAAGTGGGGCAGGGTGGGGGGCCACAGTGGGGAGCCAAAGATGGCCATGTAAATGTACATACTCTAGAGACTGGCTCTGGGGGAGAGGCCGTGGCTCAGGTGAAATGTCTGTCATATTACAGCCACTAATTTTCATTTGCATCTCAACTGTGTTGTTGTATAAGCTACTTTGAAATATCAAGTGCTTCATTTTTATCTGTAGCACTGCTCTGAAAGCAAAACACCCATTTGTTTTCACTGTTCTAACACAGCAATTAATAATAATTAATTAATAATTATTTGCTTTGGGATCCAGACCTTTTCCTCTTCTTTTGCTTTTTGCCCAGGACAGTAGCTGTTTTCAAATCTTTACTCTCTTTGGGTAACGTCTCCTTCACTTGCCAGCTTAATTATTGGGTATGTGCTTAGATAGTGAGCAATTCCTGTTGCGCCAACTGAAAACCAGGTTGGAGCTGTGATGCTCCGTTGATGTTTCCATCTTTGACAACACTCTGCTCTCCCTTGAGAAGGATAACAAATCCTTGCCAGGTGGCTGAGAGGACTGCTGTGCTTCTACTGCTAATGAAACTGCAACATGATTGAAATTTGCAGTGCGTTATGGAGGCTAGCTCAAAACAGGGAGATTACTTGAACTAGAGCAGGGCTCGCTGTCTTGCACAGCTCCTGTGTCTGTGCATTCTGAATCCCATTTTCTGGTGCTCACACTGGCTTGTATCACTCGGCTTTGCCAGAGGCACATAGTAGGTAGTGTTTCCAGTAGAAATGTATATCCTGTGTGCTTTTTCTGTATAAATGCATAGACTAGGTCTTTCACAGCTTTGTGGGAAAAGTGCAAGGCCCTGGTCAGTTGTGTCCATACCTCAATGGTCCAGCTGCTACTGAGGCTTTGGCCATAGAGAATCTCTAGAATACCTTGAATAAGCTTCCTCTCCCTCTCGAAACTGGGCCTGTGATCCTTCTGAGAGGAAGTGCTCTGCTGTCCCTGATGGCAGGACACACTCTTGGCTGGGGCAGGTCACAGAGAGCATCTGGCACAGGGAACACATGCTACAGGCTCCCCTCAGCTTACACACCGCAGGACTGAACCATGCAGGCACCATAAAATGAAAATCCCAGCTCTGTGTGTCCTAATGCCAAAATGCAGCCTTCACCCACGCAGTTTCTAACAAGCTGCACTGTGACATGGGATACTCTTCTCTGCTGTATTTTGGCTGTACAGATTTTGTTCCCACTAATTGTGTCATCGTACTTGCTGCATCATCACTTGTTCTGTAATGAATCCCAAATTATCTGATAGTCAGGTACACCTGAGAAGTAAAAACTTACTTTAATGTATAAAGCCTTCTATTTATGCCTGTAGTTGACAAATCTAGTGTTAGCAATATATTTAAATGTTTCATTGATTACTCACAAGTTTTAAATGGAAGAGCTCAACGGGAATAACTAAAGCAATGCATTTATAAAGTGTGAAATAGATGTCAAAGCATTTCATATTGCAGCAAAATCTAAAAGCTCCTAAACTTCATGCCACAGGCAGTATATGAATGTGAAGGGCAATGCAAAGATGGCATGAAGAGTATCACATGCTTTCACAAGCATGAAAACTTTCTCCACTTAAATTTCCAAAACAGAGATTCATCCAGTATATTCTTCCTTACTGCAAAGTGACTTGAGTAATTTTAAGATCATTTTAGTTGAGATACACTGTAATGGATGGCAGGGAAGGGTGGGAGTTGGTTGATTATGGTGGGAATTGAAAGGTCCCTGAGTCCAAGGGTGTGAACTTGTGTGTCATTTCCTTCTCCTCTTTTTCCAGTTTGAACAGGAGAACCAAAGACTTGTTGGTGAAATGAACAATCTCTTCGATGAAGTCAGGTACAATTTCGTGTTTCTTGGCAGATGGTGGCCCATGCTGGTGCCATGCCCCAGTCAGCACCCATGTGCAGTGCACTGGCTGTGGGAGACCTGCCTGCACCTACTGCAGGGGTGTGGGAGCAGCAGTGCCCAGGAAAGGAACCATGTGCAGTGTAAAGAATGGTTCTGAGAGACACACAAATTATCCAGAATAACACTGGTTAAGTTTGGAAGGTGTACATTCTCTCTTATCGAAGTTTTAAAATGCTAAATTTTCCATTTATATCTTATTATCCACTGGATATCCCAACGGCAGTAGGGGAGGTGCCATTGCTGACCCCATGCAGAATAACAGTGCACTCATCCTCCCTAGCTGTGCAGAACACCCAAACGGCTACTCAAGCTAGAAACTGACCTTTGGCTTATCAGTCCTGTGCAAGGTGAACTGCACACACCAGAGTAGCATATGAAAAGGGTATGTCAAAATCAACTGCCCAGCATGGATGTTGTTCTATGAAATAGAAGAAGGGAGACAGGTGGAAGTCTGGCACTGAAAGCTGCTCACTGAGCACTTCTGGGGGTGCCTTTCCCAGGGCTTCAGTTTGGGCTGGCTGTCTTCCAACCATGAACTGTCCTAGCCCTGGTCCCTGGCTATTCTGCCTCACAGATGACTGATGAAACAGTGGCCTCCTGAGCAGCCACTTACTGGGCAGGAGAGTCTGAATCTGCAGCAGCAAGACGTTTGCACTAGTTTCTAATGGAGTATTTCTGTTCTTTGCCAAGACAAATTGAAGGAAAAGTGGTGGAAATCTCCAGATTACAAGAGATATTCACTGAGAAAGTCTTGCAACAGGTTAGTATAATATAATACTACACCAGCAAATACAGCTTGGAGTTCTCTTGGGGATATTTTGGTCTTGGTTGCAAACTTGTGAACATAAGATTAATGAATCTTCGATGCAAATGTAAAGGAAAATATTTTTCAAATTCAAAATTAAGATATTTAGTGTTGTTACTTACTACTATGTACCAGAAATGGAAAACGAGACAATTGTGTTAGAATGATTCCTCTGCCTCAGAACTGGTGTGCTGTTAAACGTTACTTAACAGCATCCTTTCTGAAAATGGTGGCACCTCTTCCAAAAGAGCTGGGAAAAATCAGACTGTTTAGATTTGACTCTAGATAAATGGGAGACATCCTCCTGATCTTGGTGGTCTTCATTCATGTTCGTAAAATCACAGATAAAGAAATAACAACTTAATTGTATTACTCCATGCCTTTGCATCAATGAAACAAAAAGGTCCCTAATATCAGATTTTATTTTACTTTTGAGTTCTGCTTGTTCCCCAAGTCCTTGGAAGTGTTTTTTTCCTAACATTCATTACTGTTTCTCAATTTTGTTTTTTAAACAGGAAACCGATATTGACAACATCCATCAATTAGTTGTGGGTGCAACAGAGAATATAAAAGAAGGCAATGAAGACATAAGAGAGGTATTATCTTGAAGTTTCTTTTAAACTCACTTGTTTCTTTTAACTTCCAGTTTTCTCCAAGTGTTGCTTTAAACATCATATGCAAGCTCATCCACGGGAGCAGTACAGTGGGTGTTGGGGTGTCAGGACATGAATTTGGGAAAACTGTACAAGGTAGTTGAGTCTTTAAATAGTTCACACTTGCTAACCATGATCTGAATAGCTACACAGGGCTGCAGAAATCTACTTGGCCTCATCAGTTTTTTAAACATGAAGGTCACCTGGCTTGCATTTAAGCACCTGTGGAAAAAAAAAAAAAAGAAGGCGGGCAGGGGCAGAAATTGCAGACTGCCAATAAAAGACAGTGCTGAAATGGTTGAAACTGGAGTTAGTTGCTGAGTATTAGAAGAAGAGACTCTTTACGACTTTTACCACTCTGAACACTTTTTGCATGTTCCTAGTGAACAAATCTCTTCCACTTTTTTATTAATTAGAAGGAAAGGATGTTTTCTTTGGGAACTGAGATTTCTATAGAAACTGAGTTCCTAAATTAGGCTACTGAGTAAATGGCTCACTTCTTTCTCCCTCCTGAGAGCACACAGAAAAGGTATCTCAAGGATGAGTTATCCACTGCTCTGCTCTCCTGAAAAGTACACCAAACATGGAAAGAACTGAAGCTGTATTTTGCTTCACTTTTCACATTTCTAGGTAGAACTGAGTTTCCTAAACAATCCTGAGAAACAGTAGCAAAAAGTGCTAAAATAAAAAACTTTGTTACTCACATTAGCGTTTGTATCACATTAAAAAAAAATCCATATGTAAATCTAACAAAGGAGAGCAAAAAAACCCTTCTGGTCTTGATTTTGGAAATGGGCATCCAGGAAAAATCCTTGCCCTGAGACTGAAATAAGTGACTGACTTAGCTCCAGAGTTGTCAGGGCTTTTTTTGGTCGTGTTGCTTTTTCATTTGTTTAAGTCAGATTTTTATTAGAAAGATGAAAGCCTGATTACTTTTAAACACGGAATTTCACTTTTGGAATTCAAAACTAACTTTGAATCATGTTCTTTTTGATATAGTTCCTAATTTTTGATTGCATGGATCTTGGGATTTTAATGTTTATTTTTTTCCAAATGTCTGATTTGAAGATTTTGAGTGTGACTTCAGTGGGATAAATCTAAAGAGGTACAGCCAACCTGACCTGTATTCACCTGAAATTAAGGGCAAATTTTGTTGTTTCTCTTGTGGGAGGGAAGGGTGATGCCACTGACAGGCATTCTGGGTTGCCATTGCTGAAATCGTGTGTTTACTGATGATGGTAACAGGCATAACCTTTTCCTCACAGGCCATCAAAAACAATGCTGGATTTAGAGTATGGATCCTGTTCTTCCTTGTGATGTGTTCATTCTCCTTGCTTTTCCTGGACTGGTATGATAATTAATTAAACACACTATTGCCTCCATACTCTGTTTGTAAATGTTTTGACATTTTTTTAACAGAGGGGGGTGTACAGCATACCTATGTATTTTATGCATTTTTTCATACCTCTATGATGGAAATATTTTCCAATAAATAAGTGTGTGCACATATCCATTAGTACATTCATTTTAAATCCCTTTATCAAGCATAAAACCACACTTTACCCTCTGGAGAACACAAAACTCTTTGAAAGAGCTATGAAGAAAGCTACAAGCTGGAGGAGAGCTAACAGAAGAAAAAATAACCATACTGGTTTTGTCAAAGCCACCCACCTGTGATGTGGAAAATCCAGCTCCCAACCCAGATCAAGAGAAAACTGTTACTGTGCAAAAGCATCTACGCTGTCTCAGGCGTTTATTTCATCACACCACTTCAGTACACAGTGATCACTTCGCACATAAATGACCTCTACTTCTAATCCTTTGAAACTACTTGATTCAGAAATCAGCTTGATCTAATAGTAGTACTAATGATAAGGAGTCAACTAAAGAGCTTTACTTGGAGGAGAAAAGAGAGAATACAACACAAACAGATTGTGCAATGAAACAGATGTTCTGGGATGCTGGAACAAAGCCAAAGGATAGATAATATTGAAGTCGAACTCTTCAAAGTACTGGGAGCAATTGTTAACTAAAAACGTCTCAAAATCAAGTGTTGATAAGACTCAATAACTCCCTCCTGTTAAATGAGAGGAAAAAATTGTTTTGACTACAAGACGCATAAACAATCTATTTCTCCTAGATTGTAAGGCTTTCTAATTTTTATTGTTTATTGTTACGAGGAGAAAAAGAAGTTGTTTCTCATCAGTATTTACTTCTGCATTAAAGTTTTTATTGTCCTAAATTTAAGGGGAGGAGATGTATCGTGAATCATTTCTATGCAGGACAGTCTTGGGAAACTGATCTTTCCATCCTGTAAAATCTGAATGTCCTCTACAAATATGTTGATATGAAATGTGTGTGTTTTCCTATCTCTCTTCTGAAATGTATATTTCTATACATTTTATTCAACAAGCAGCGTCATTCTTATTCCTTACTCTGCACAGAGTGAAAATGTCAAAAGTTACATGTGAATTAATTACACTCAATAAAGCAGGTGCCTGTTAAAAAATGCAAATATGGTCTGTTTTAAAGATCTTAACATAAGCTTGATATTTTTAAATGCAAAGAAAAATCTGGCACATAGTTTATTGCTTCTTATGCATTCCACATCCTATGATGACTTAATAAAAAGCCTTTTACAGCTGCACTGTGTAATACACATTTCCTATCAAATCTAGAGCATTGAGTCATAATGGTTATTTTTACTGTATAGGGATGACAGGCTTCTGCTGGAGAAAAACAGAAGTAGAGCTGACCACATTTGTTCTACTACAGATCTTGAGAAACAGCCTGTATTGATGTTTTCCCTTAATTTCTGTACAGATTCTACCAAAAAAAAGGAACTTTTGACATGTCCACTCTCCCTTGTCCCATTCAAGTTACACGAATAAAAAGGCAACTTCCTTGCCCAGATGTTTCACACACTTATTTTGTATGTTAAATTAACAGGATGTCTTTTTATAATGTATATTTAAGATTTATAATAAAAATGAAAACATGATTTCACACAAAGAATAGGTAAGTTTGTAATTACAATGGAACTTTAACGTGCATCCACAATACTATATTCTTCTACGTCTTTTCCCCTCCCAAGCCATTCACACAGTTCTACTCTTCACTCTGTTTCACATGTGGCTTTAACAGCCAGTTGTGGTATCTAATATGCTACTGTTTCACTTGTGATGTTCCGTGTTTTAAAAAGTATCAAACTGCAAACCATACATAAACAGAAAGCTCTTTCTAACTAATAAAAAGGGAAAATGTGAAAGTAATACAAGAGAAAATTTAGACATATTATTCCTTCAGCTGTATCCAACAAATGACATAGTGGACTACATGTACTGTGAATAGGCTTTCTGCCTCTTAAGTATGATCAAAAGATGTCATTTCTCATTAGAACACCCTGAACTGTATATTTTTTACACTATCCTCAACACCCACCACTAAAACTGCCTGTGTTTTTCCATAATGTCTATCTAGTTTGTGTTTCAGTGCACATCCTTACCAAGATGCTAAAGCCACAGTGGAAATGCAGTTAAATCCTGTTGACAGCAATAAGAAAACATTGAGCATGCCTTGTTGCAGAGAACTTCATTATCACTTACAAAAAACAGTAAAGGAAACATAAGGAAAAATGCGACCTGACAGTTTCTTTCTCCATACAAATCATTACATTACGCCCCGATGTCAGTGCTGACTATCATTCTTGCTTGAGCCCAAACTAAAGATTACTTACAGCTTTCAGCTAAACAAGAGATCACTCTAGTTATGGCTGGGGTGTTTCAGTTTGCAAAATGACAAAGAATTAAAAAACTTAATAAATTAAGTATCCGTTCAGACAGCAGAACACGTGATTTATCTAAGGTCCAAGCCCTGAAAATCCAGTGACAAAATCTATCAGTATCCAATAAACTGCAAGAACATATCTAACATTAGATTTTCTTTTTTAACATTGAAAACGGTGTCAAAGCTCTACAGCAATGCTGATATGCACCTGGGGTTATGCCCATGAATGTTCTGCAGCAAGTTTTTGTTTTCATTTTTTTCTTTTTTTTGCAAAGCAGTATCAGCAAACAGAAGCAATTGCACCATAAACATGAGTAACCTCTAAATTATCCATAATTATATTTAATGAAAAGTTCCTTGAAGTCCCTTAGTTACCTTCCAATGACATAGTTTTAATAATTAGCTTATCATACTAAGCTGATTTCTCAGCAGCTTCAGTCTCCTGTTCAGACAGTTTCTCTTCTGACAGTACTGTCATCCATGGGGACACGGAGCGCGTGATGGTTTGTTTGGCCAGGTTGTAGTGGTTTATGACTGTGTAAAATTTCCCTCGAGCGCTGGAGTCTTGTTCAGAGTAGTAGTTTTCCAACCCAGCTGGAATGCACTGATTATTCTGAAAAGAAAATCCATTGCTTAGATTTCAGATACAGCCCCCCACACATGAAGCAGGTTAGGGTTTTTCTCTCCTTCTAATGTAAGCCAACAGTCACTTTGTGTGAGTCAAGATGCAACATACAGCAATTAACTACAGTGTTGTCCTACTGTGTTCAAAATGTTCCTCCCTGCAATCATTAAACTACTCGTGCATTTGCCAGGAAGACCAATCTGGTTTATATGCCAGAATAATTAACATACAAGAAATGTGCTTGCCTGAAATTATTTTTAAAGTATTTTATCTCCAGTTCCAGCCACATTTTGCTGTTTATTCCTGCCCACCGAATTCCAACTGCTTGGTTTGCAACTACAGCTGTCCAATATCCTACTGTTAGATTAACTTCAGGCAATTTACCCTGGTGTTTGCAGTCTGAGGGACAAAAAATTAATACAGATACACTGGTGCCAAGGTATGAACAGTTTTACAGCCCAATAGCTAACATAGGGAAACATTGTGGGTGGCCAAGCGTATGTGCAAGTGTGTACATACATACAAAATACTTCCCTCCTGATTGTCAGAAAGATGTAACCCACAGCAGGCTTTTAAAAAGCTCTCTGGAGCTCTGAGACTACATTATTTCATTTCCTAGGAGTACAAGAGCACTAAATAGAACCTGCTAGATGCTCAGAGCTTTGGAAAGTGAAATAGATAATTTAGAGAGTAAAATACTAAGTAGGATTCAAATTTTGATGTCATCTGAAAAGCCAGAGGGAATGTGCCTGTGCAGTGCATTTATCACAGGTATAATCCAGCAACTGTTCCAGTGATGGTACAGCAAGGGCCTACAGAGCAGTTTGTTGCACCAAAGAAAAAAATTATTTGGACATATATGGTGACCCTCCAGGTTTTGCCTCAGAAGGTCCTGGGGTGTCTCTGCAGATCCTCTTGCCACACTGGCCAGTCAAGCCAGTCTTGCCTTACACTTCAGTATGTTAGGGCAGTCACCTGAGCAATTGAATTGGCTCTTTGTAAGCTAGGAGTAGCTGCAGCTTAAGGAAAAATACATTTAATCATTTCTACTTTGGCTGTTTTAAAAAGAAATAGGATGTTCAGACTTCCTGCTTCCAGTGCCAGAGGAATAAAATTTGTAATACTACAGCACAGCAGCTTCGAACTGCTACTGTTCTCCTACTCAGCAAACAAAATTTTATATTAGAAATTTCTCAGCAGAAAAACACATGCAAAAATTCCATGGGTTTTAGATGGAATGCTACCTCAAATATGTCCACATTTACTTCTGAGTTCATTTGTGTCCTTGTCAAAAATAAATTTTAAAAAAGAGGCATAAATAATCTTTCAAATGCTTTAAGTCATAAAGAACAGGATGGGAGAAGATCCAGTGGACAGTCTTGGCTTAATACAAATTTTGCATCCTAAAAAGGCTAATATGATAAGAAGCCATCAAAAGGTATAAAAGAAGAAAGGAATACTTGCCAAAACAAGAGGCCCACAAGTAGTCTTAGAACCTGCCTGCCCCTGCTAATTCAATCATGTGGCACAAGTGATGGCTCAAAGATGCCTCACTGTCACTAAACTAACAGCCCTCCCACAGAGTCAGCACCCCACTGCTCAAACCCACGGGTGTGACAGAAGCCTCAAAGTGTGTCAGACTCCCAGGAGTGCCCAGAGTTACCACATCCACCCTGCTTCCCTTTATTTGTTATCTTTTGTCAAGGCAGCAGCCAGGGCAAGTGTCCCTCACAGTTCTGTTGAAGCAGCACAACAAAGCAGGCAGGATTTAACCCTGACTAAACAGCAATTGTGTCTGTTCAGCTCTGTAAGTCATCAGAGGCTTTCCCATGCTCCTAACCAATGTATTTGCTAGCTGCCAGACTGGGACCTAGATTTATAAAAACATAATCCAGGAATACGGAATAGAGCTATTTGATACGCATATTCATTTACATCAACTGTGCCATCTTCTGGAAGTATTATCCATGTTTTATCTGGGACAACTGACACTACTTCTGATGTGATAAAATGACTAAGTACATAGACACAGACATATTTGTAGTGATTATTTCACCCAGTCATGGGATGTAATCACAATTCTAAATATTTAAAATGGGGAAAGGAACACAATCCATTAAACTAATGAAATCTGCCAAGGAAATTCAAGCAAATATAATTATTAGAGCTGAAGATTACTGACAGTCTGAAAAAAATGCCACAGAATCTTCTATTGCCTTTAGAAGCAATTTTCTTTGTAACAGGCAAAAATGACTCAGTAATGATTTTGGGCTGTTTTGTTTGGTTTTTTTTTTTTTTGTATTCACAAACATGCAAAACATCTGATAGAAGCGTCTAAAGAAACATACATCCGTTTCTTTCTTGACTACATTTTTTCTCCCAGGATTTCATGCTTCTAGAAAAGATGGGAAAACCTCTCCTTTTACTCATTGTCCCTTGTGCACTGCCCAAGGACAGCCCCTTGGCTTAGCTCCCAGTCAAGGCAAGCCATGCAGCACTCAGTTGCTAAATGAGTGATGGGAACTGCTGCTGATTCTTATCCTGTCACTTGCCTGAGACTTTCAGCTATGTAGAACATTTATTTCCATCCTTTTTATTTGTTTCCATGGTTCCCAGGTGAGAGAAGTAAGAAGGAAGGCCATGAGGAGAAAGTGGGATGCTCCAGAGTGAGTTGCCAGTCTTTTCTTTTTTTCACAACCCTTCTATTTCAGAATTTAGTTACAGGTTATGGCCTTTGTTGCCAGAGAAAACCCTGGTTGCCAGTCTGGATCTGGCTGAATTAAGATGATTCCTTTTGTTCCTTTGACATGAAGACTCCAGTGGTATTCACTTATAAATAGTATCTTCTGTCACGTTAACTTTGCTGGGTCAGTAATTCCCAGTTTAACAGATGATGATGTGAGGTCTTAAATGCACTGAAGTGACTTTGCTGTACTGCCCACGAGTCTGACAGAACACAGGTGCTTTGGCAACAGAAGCTAAAGGGTAACAGATACTGTACAGAACATACTGAAACCCTGGGGAAATTGCTCAGGATGTAAGTGCACCCAGGTTTTTGCAGAGTCTCACCAATATATAGTGATGAGTGCTCCAGAGAAGCAGTCTGCACAGCAGCAGTACTAAGGCTGTCTCAGAAAGCTTAAGCAGGCACAGAAATAAGATTGCTGTACAAAGGAAAATGAGCACCTTTTTAAGCACACCTTCATGCCCTGGAGGCGTAGTACAGCAGAAACCTTTGGAACTGCTCCATGGATGAGAGCATCAAAGCAGAGAAGAGTGAGTCTGACTCAGAGCTGTGGTAGCTCAGCCTTTATGCAGAGATTCTTGCAGCACCAGGCTTCCTGAGGCACGGACACCTTTGCCCTTGACCAGGAAATCGTATCAGCACCTGAAACCTGGGAACATCCAGGCCAGATCACGTTGTTGAGTCCACCTGAAGCATGAAGCCAGTCCACAGAGACACTGGTCAGTCACAAGGTGACAGATTTCATGTTTCCTAGGACATCTGTGCCAAGCTATGCCATCACAAATCATGGACTCTCCCAATAAAAGATACAAAGGCAAATACATACAAAGTCATCCAAACAGTGGTAGTTTTCAGGCCTTGTGTCCTTTGCCAACATCCTTATTCTGTAGAATTCTTTTCTAAAAAGAGTTACATGACCAAAGATGCTGTGTCTCCTGCATTATGCCATCAAGCAGCTCAAAACAAAATACCAGCTCCAAAAAACCACCAGGAAAGTGACCATGATGCAGCCCTGTGTATATGCCGCGCCCTAAAAACAGAGCATGAGCTGTGAGACATTCTGCCTAACTTCTGTCCCAAACACAGGACCCGAAAGAGAAAAACACAACCAGACTCTGGTCACAGGGCAACTGAAACACAGCTAAGATAGTGTCCTTTCCTTAAATATTTGCAACACTGGCAAGAAAAGCCAAAAGAAGCCAGAAGGCTGCAACTCAAAGGAGAGGACAGCTCTGTGTGAAAGGAAACATAAGCAGGAGACTGTTGCTAGACTTACACAGAAACATGTAACTGGTCATTCCTGTCAAGTCAGGATCACATCAAGACAAGCTTGAAAGGAACATACAGTCCATATTCAAAACTGCTCAATGCAAAGAGAAAGCTTAAAAAAGAAAGAGGCCTATTGTCTCCTGAGACATGAACACAGAGGGGTTTTGGTGCCTGTATGAGACAACACAAAAAGCCAACAGCAGAAGCAAAAGCTGGATCTCCTGAGTTACAGCTAAGTATTCTAACCACAGTATCTTTTGCTCTTGAAAGGGAAAGCAGTAACCAACTGAGTGCTTGAACCTACATTAATCTGGAAGGGCATCACTGATTATAATTTTGGACTAGATTCTTTTAAGATATTTATGTGCCTGAAGTGACAGATAAAATCCTGAACATGATTGTTGAGAAGTGCTGAGGCAGCCATCCCTTCTTAAATCCTTTTAAAGCTCATACTGGGTACCCACTTGATTCATTATGTGACTAAATATTACCAAAAAATAAAAGGGAAGAATGCCATCATTACTACTACTTTTCTTACCTAAATACAGCCAAGTTCAACTCTGTTAAATTTACAACTGGGAAATCAATGTTACTTTTCTGACTTTCAGCCCAGGTCATAGCAAAAGAGCCAGCACTACCATCTCACACAAATAAAGTGAGCCCAGCCACCCTTTTGGTTAGAACCAGTATTTTTTCCAATAAATGTCCTTTCCCTCTTTTGGCATCACTTTTGGCAGTAGGGCTTGGAGGTCACTGTTCTAGAACAAGAAGTTCTTCCTACAAAAATAACCCTGAAGTAACTCTACTACTCTTAATGAGAACATCACTCCACTGTTTCTTTGACACATGTTCCAGATTTTTTTTCTCCACATTTTATCATTTTATTATTTCCTAAGACACAATAATTTGGAGGAATGTGCAGCATTAAACCATATGACCCATAAATGAGGGCTTTGTCCAGACAACTGCAGGTGAATTAAGTCTGAAAGACAATAGTGTTTGGACTTCTGCTGTATTTTCAGAGTTTAAAGCATTAGCAAAATAAAACTCTTAATATTGTGCAATAGTACAACCTCAATTATAAATTACGAAGAAAAAGCATAGCAGGAAGCACACTAACCTATGAAAAGAAACACCAAATCTGTGCAATACAGCATGACTTAATGAAGGTTGTGCCTAAAACAACACAGAATACTATATACTCTACTGTTTTTCTAGAATGGGTATGCAATTTACCTTGAAAACAAATCCTTCTGGACAGGTATGATCATACTTGTAAACCTTGTAGACTACCAGAAATACAACACACGTTAAGAATGCAAGGGCAAAAAGGACCAGCACAGTTACCTGTAAAGAAAAATAAAACATGGTTATGTTAGTAATGCACTGCTTATTCTATTGCTGCCTGCTACTGCAGGCAGCAGTTGTCAGCTGTGAATGCACTTCACAGTAAAATCAAGCAAAGGATAAAACCAGCTGCTTAATTATTGAGGGAGAGCAGGGAAGCAGCACATAAGTGCTTCTACCCTGCCCTTCTCAAAGAAAGGATCATCTGGTCAGTGGCAGTTGCCTCTGTACCGCAAAGCTTTTTTTGACTGCATTTCTGTTCAAGGCACACAAGGCCAGCACACACCAAGGTAGCTTGTGTCTGCTGTTTTTTCAGTATTGGGATGATATAAGTCTAAGTCTAGTTTATGTCAGCTGGTAAGCATGTTTGTTTTCCCTGTGCCTGTCCAAGAATGGAGTCAGGTGATAACAAGTTAGCACAGGTGTCATCCAGAGGTGACTCCTGCAGGGCATGGAGAAAGTAACGTCTGCCCTCTCTTTTTAGGATCAGAGCTTGTGGCTCCTGCTCTGAACTTAGGGATAGTTACACCAGTAGTTTGCATTCTTGGTTGCTCAATGCTCCTTAGTTTATAGGTTGAAACAATACTACTTCATCACACAGAGACTGTCCAGGAGTACTTCACTGCCAGATCTCTAAGGGAATACACCATGTTCAACACTGGGCTGACCTCCAGGAGTTGTGTGGCACCTCCTTCCACAGTGCTCACAGAAAAGCCATTACAGACAGCCTTGCATGGCTTTTCACCATGTCCTTCAGCACCCCTCTGGCCCTGAAATTGGGCTGCAGAGAGGTCCAAACGTACCTTAAGGGAAATCTGAAATCAGTGTCAGTATCAAGCTAACCTTTTCCAGGTATAAACTCTGAGCAGCTGGAGACCAGCAGCCTTCCTGTGTGACATTAGACAGAATTATGTCACCCACTGACAAGAGAAAGCACGAAATTTTGGCCAGCAGTTACAGTGCAAAGCTCTTTATTACAGACCTGGTTTTGTGCAAGGTGAGAGCTGAGTATATAGCATTCATTACCCAGATGTGTTTGTATTATTCTAAAACTGCTACTGATAGACAAATAAGTAAGTCATGGAGATTACACAGTAAGGGTGATTGAGATGAATTTGCTTTTTGGCAAGTTAGAAAGAAGCAGGCATGTGCTCCAGCATAAGAAACTAATAAACAGAAACAAACAAGATTTTATGATTCATTTTTCGAAAAAAATATAGTATTATCTAAATTTTAAGGGAAGATGAGTAAGCCAGCTATATACACCTACTAAAAAGACAATTTAGGCATATCAGGGTCAATTAATTGAAACGAATAATCTCGTATACAAAAAAGCAAAAACAACAGAAGATTATAACTTTGCCTCTTGGAAAAAACAACCACCACACACTCCCCCCTTATGATAAACCTCTGAACTAACAGAATTCGCAACACTGCAAACTGTGTATGGCAGTGGTATTAAGACATTTCAGAACTGCAATAGACTTAAGGAACTTCTCATGCTGTGAAAGCAAATTTCATCATGGGCAGACAGCAGCCCATGCTAAATTTCCTGGCTGAAACAAGGTTGAGGAGTATTGTGTGTTGCTGAAGCCACGGATTTAGTAAGCAAAAAAATAAGAAAATTTAATAAGAAAAAAAATAAGCAAGGAGAAAAGGAAGGCTGGAGTAGAGACTGGGAGAACTGCAGATCAAAAAGTAATTTAGCAGTAGTAATGTAGATACCAATGTAACTATGCCAACTGAAATGAGACATGGAGCAAAGGACCTTTCTGGTTAAAAACAACATGTTCATTTTCTCAATAGTCACTGGATTACAAAAAGAAAAAAACATATTCTTAATTACCTTCTGAAAACCTCACATTGACAAGGATTTTCATATCTAATTAGTCTTTCTCCAAATTTATTACTTGTTTGTATACACAAAACTGAACATGGATAGCTCACTCTTTCTTGCAAGCCTCATATTTTCTGCTTACATCTGCCATGCCTCAGTAATGTCCTGCATGAATCCAAGAGAAAAGTACATTTTCACTTTCCTTTCTGGTCATTCTCTGGCCCAGTTTAATACCGACATAACACACACACACACGCACATGTCCCCATTCCTGGCCCAGCTATGCCCTAGCTCAGCCCTTCTGACAGGTTTTTAATCAGGCTTCTGACTCCACAGCCCCTTCAGCAAAGGCTGCACTCTTTAGGAGCACAGGCCTGTGACATGGAACGTGGATATCAGGCAGAACAATTGCTATGGCTCAGATCAACTCAGCTCATATTTGTCTCCACCACAGATAGGAGCAAACAGTTTAAAATGTTCTGAAAAATATTGTCAAGTCTCAAAGTATTTTAACCATATCTCCTGGCCATTATACTAGCAGCAAGTAGTAGAATTGCAACGTTATTTCCCAGCTGTAACCATTCTGACATGTAGATGAAGTCTCAGGAACATACTGAGACAACATGCTAGCTAACAAGCTATTTTGTAATTGAGACTAAATATTAAGACAATAAGAAAAAACTGTATTTCCACAATCACTGCAGGATCAATCTTCAAAGCTTCAAAACTGCTCTGAGAGCTGTTTTTTAAAAGAAGATAAAAGCCCAGTGTTTTGTTGACTGCTGGAGCCTGGTAAGTTGCAGAGCCACAGCCTCAGGGGTGATTTGCTGAGACCTGTTTTCAGTGACCAGTGTGGAGCTCTGAGTTCTCATTGCTTGTACAAGTTCTTCCACTGCCTCACAGTAAGCATGGGAAGATCTCTCAGGGGTCCTGCTTCCAAATTCTCACAGGAATTTTTTGCTCTCACTTACTGTATTACCTAATGTTACTAATTTTGGTATTAACATGTAAATTTTTACTCTCATTATCTCCAATGATTTGCAATCACACTCCATTTGCAAATCCGTAATCAAGTAAACTCTTGTCTCCTTCCTATTAGGAGAGAAGCTCCCTTCTCTTACCATCCTTTAGAATACAAGTAACTTCCATTTAAGGGCAGTTGCAGATGCAAATGGCACAGATGGAATCTAGTGATGGATTTCTTTCCAAGGTGATTGCCATCACCTATTAATCCAATCCACTTCTCCCTTTCAAGCTGAAAATCCTTCTCTTTCTTCTAATAGCCATTTTTCTTCACTCTCATAATAGCCCACCACTGATGGTCCACAACTGTCAGATCCCCATGTTCACTTCTAAACCTGGGGCAGTCAGCTTCTCTCCCTGGCCACTAACACAGTGCAACCTCACCTCTGTGCCTCACCTGCTGAGCCCTCTCCTCCCAGATGCCTCTCAGAAATAAATGCGTGAAGAAAGAGAAGGCAACAAGATGCTCTTTGGACCAGCAGCAACCCCAAAGCTGCCATTTTATCGCTTTCTTCCACAGCATCTGCGCACACTCACTATAAACTAAAGTTATTCTCTTCCTAACAACACACTACTCACAACTTGCCCTCTTCCTCAGGCAGGCACAGCTGCAATACATTCACAAGCACCACCTGCCTTCTTCTGGAAGGAAATCTTGAATCTCCTTTTTGTGGTAGCCAGCTGGCAATGCAGGACCCCACACAGTAAAAGCAGAAGTCTTGTGAATTACTATGATCATTCACTGCCATGTACATCCTGCAGAGCTCCAAGACAACTGTCACACCACAAGAGTGATGGACTTTTAAAATACTTTTCTTGAAATAACTATAAGATAGGACAAACAACCATTTCTTTTAAATAGGAATTCAAAGTGTGATGTTGCTTTCATCTTGAGCATGACATTTAAAGTTAGTTTTAAGGGGATCTGGCAGCAAAACGAAGTGAACAGAGAAGATGACAAGATATTATGTATGTGGCAGATTTTTGAATAGATTTTAAGTGAAGAGCAGAAGAAGGACAATGTCTAGCCAGAAGCCATTAGAGTAATCAAAATGAGAGATGACTAATGAATGAACTAAGCATACCCACAGCAAAAAACCTGTCTTCAGACTCTGTAAGCAGTTAGCTGAACAACTGAAACTCACCATATCTGACAACTAGCATGTAAACAGCTTGTGATAAGGCCTTTACCGTAAGATCTAGCAGATCTTCCCAGTCAGTCCATGCTACTTTGCCTCAGCTGAGAAACACTGCAAGCTTTATTTTCTCTGCCTGGCTACTTCAGTCTCCTCCCTCCTCACTCCACCAATTTTTATTTGGACTCATTTTTTAATCAAGCTGGAATACTACAGCAAAATTCATCAATTGCACCAACAGTGCCTGATTCACTTCACACCCTTCCTTGGTCATGTTTCACAGCATGCACAAGTCTACCCTTTTTGCTGCTCTCAGTCCATTTTATCCCACTGTCCCACCAAAGCAGAGGGTACCATCCACTCTGCCTTCACCTCTACTTGTCTAATGCCTCTTCCTCTTGCCTGAGATTCTTTCATTAAGCCACTCATACTGGGCTGCTTTGCACTATGCCTTCCTTCATGCTTTTCCTTCCATCAGCACACAAACCCATGTAGAAGCATTCCTGTTATTACAAGAAGTGGAACGAATGTGGAACTAACAAGATATGCAATGACTTTCACTGCTCAATCACTGGTACTTGGTCACATCTCATCTCTGCTCTACATCTATGCATTATCAATTTCGACTGCAGCCTCTTGGGAACGCAACTTTCATTTCTGACCTGTCTGTAAAGTGAGAGGCACAGACTTGCTGCCAGCACTGAACAAGAAAAGTGAAAATATATACTTACAGAGCACCTTTTATATGAAGTGATTTATAGCCAGTTAATGCTTTGCTCACCAGTAGAATGCAGAGACCTCTGGGGTGAAATACAGCAACTCTGTGTGACCACTTAGGACAGAAAATTAAGATTATTGCTATCCAATTTAAACTACATGAGAATTTTAGGCAGACGATCTGTAATTACAATAGATTGTGTCTGGCTACATCCCACAGACAAAAATTTGTAAAACATTGCATTGACTTTCCAGCTAATGGCCATGACCTCCATTTCACCTCTCTCCACTAAAATCCTGCATCTCCAGCTGCACAATGCCCTCTACCACTGCATTAGAGAACACGAAAATCAGCTTTCCACTTATCGCTGCTTTTGCAAAATTACGCTCTTGTTTGCTATTACCTCAGCCTGTCCCTGGAAGTTTACATGAAAAACATGTCTGAAACAACACACTCAAGGATTAAGAAATGTTAACCTTGTGGGAAATAGCAACGTGAAAGAAAAATGGAACATTTACATCTATATATGCAACATTTGACTCATATTCACCTACAGAGCAATGTAAATTACACAGAACACCCTGGTACAATGTCCTGTACTTGCTATGGGAATATACAGGATGACCAGGGACTCCAAAAGATAACCAGGTGCCTTGTTTCAGAAGAGTATTCCTAACATTACGTGTCATGTTTAGCTATATGACTGATATCCATCTATTAAACTCAACTTCTTCACCACAACATTCTCATCAAAACCTTGTTGTTGAAGAGGATGATAGTTTTGGGGCAGGTTGTACAGAAAAAGCAGGAGAAATCAAAACACTGTCCTTCTCAAACAGAAATGACAGAGGAGGAGAGAACTGTCTTGGATGCTTACCAGGAAATGACTGGGAGCAGCAGCAAAAAAGGCAGACAGATTCACGAGGACAGTAAGAGAAAATTAGCTACAGAACCAGTGCTTATTAACAGCGACAGTGCAAGACAACAGGACCAGTCTGCAAGGGAATTGATTAATGAAACCTGAGGGACACAGTGTTAGACAAAAACAGGTTAACACAGCACTGGCCTTGAGATCCTAGAACTGTAGCTTAACTCAGCTGTTCATGACAATGCTCCTGTCATCTTCCATCACATGGCACCATATATTAGTTCCTTAACAACAGGGATCTGAGGAAGCAGTTCAAGAAACCCTTTGGCACCAAGATAATAACCTTACTACCTTCCCATACAAACCCAGAAGATATTACTGAGGCCAGGAAAAAGGCTGCATAATGTTATTACAGAAGAGAAAAGGTTATTTAAGTGATATATCTGGAGAGATCCAAAACATCTTCTGTGTCACCAGTGTGACTGGTTCTGTTCCAGTAAAAGGATTTCTAATGGAGACAATGGCAGAGGAACACCTGACTTACAGCAGGGGAGCTGCTGTTAAGCATCCACTTAAATCTCCCAGCTCTGACTATAAAATTCTTTTCAACCAGAAATTTAGCAGGAGGATTGTCAATGTCATATTAGAGAAGATCAAACGTAAAAAAAAGGAAAAATGACAGTTGCCACGCAGTGCCTTTACTTACATCAATTACTTTAAGATAATAGTTACTTTGAAAGAACCACCTCCTTTATTTTTCTTATTTGAAGTAGTAATGAAAAAATAAAAAGCCTGCCAAACACTTACACTTGTGTGCAACTTTAATCCTGTGAGTAGTTCCACCGGAGAAACAGAACTACTAATGACAGTAAGTACCTGTCACTCTTCCAGCACTGACAGACACAGAATACACTTAAGGAAGTGATATCTGCACAGGAATCAATTGACATCTCATGCTCTTAACAGACTTTTAAAGTGGGAGCAAAGAGCTACTCAACACACAAAGTAATCACACAGCAACGAAGAGAGAACTGTTTTCCTTTTTTCTGATTATTTTTGCAGCAACAATCACTGGCATTGCTAAGAAGAGGTACAAAAGTGCTGAGGCAGAAACATGTTTGAAGGATGCCCCTTTTAAGACAGAAAAAACCCCCTGAACAGTTAGAAATATATTGCATACATTTTTGCAGTCTTAAATTGACCAGGTAAAACTGCAAGAACTGATCTTGAATTTTCAACTGCTCTTCCATAACCTCATGCAGACATTTCAACAACTGCTTGCTACTTGATAGTCCAGAGCTTGCACCAGGCTTAGCACAAAGATGAGCTTGAGGCTTTGGCTCTGCAGTTAGATCTATGTAGAGATGTCAAGGATAGTCAGAAGAACTGAACTGCCTTTGAATAGAAACAAAAGGCTGAAGGCATATCACAGCATGGGTTGATTTAAGGGCTTGAAATTTATTATGAAAAATCAGTGTTTGCTTTCAAAATACCTCTGAATGTTCTTTATTGAGGTTTTCTCAAAGACAGGGAAAAAATTCATGCTTTGCTACAACAGATTTTTTTAAATTGGTGTGTTTGTACACAATTGCCAGCTGTAGCCCAATCAATGGGTGCCAGAGTAGACATCCCACTACAAAATCCAACTGGAGGTTGTAAAAACACTGCTGTGCCAATGGCGGAGGCAAAGGTTTTGCCTTGAGTAACTCATACCATCAATTTTCTTCCGCTGTAACTTCCTCCTATGTCCTGATTCACAAGGCTCCTTTGATGTGACATTGCCAGCCTAGTGTTACTCTGTACAGTAGACAATTTACAAGAGAGAAAAATCTGCCTCATTCCAAGTTGCTTTCCAGATGTGAAGAACCAACTCCCCACATCAGCTTACACTGTTCAAAGAACAAAAGCAAGACTTCTGTTTCTCAGTGGGAAATAATCTTCAGTGAAAAATCACATCTTCCTTGGTGTGCTTAGTGCCATAAAAATAAATTAAGACAACAGGATTCTCAGAATCAGGAAATCTTCACATTCTTCTGAGAGATTCTGATTTGAATTCAGAATGTGGCTTTATAAAGGAAAATTATACTTGAAGTTTTCTTTGTAAACATTCTCAGCTCTGTTATAATAACTGCGGTAATGGGGATTGAATGCAGAAAATACATTTTATAGTTGATTATTCACCAGGTGCTACAACACCAAATGATCTACATGACATAAGCACATGCTGGAGTGGCTTCATTTGTTATAATGTGTAACTTCTCAAGAACAGCTTTAGACTATCTGCACTGCTGAATCCCAAAAATGCAATCTGCTTTGCCCTTATTTAAGAAGTACATCCTAGAATACACATGTGAATTATTTGTAAATATGACTGACTGACTTGCTTTATTTTTAGCACAACATTTGGGCTGTGTCTTGTGGCAAGCTTGTGCATCAGTGATGTACAATACTGAAGTCATTAAAATGGCATCTGAAAGTTTTTTCATGAACACGAGCCAAAGTCAATATCTCACCAGTTAAATAATGCATTTCATAATTATTGCAAATATTTAATTTTCAAACAAATATCTTTTTGCTCTCTCAGAATCAACAGCAGAAGTTAACATGATGGTTCACAATTAATAAGGACCCAGGAGAAAACCTCACACAATCAGTACTTTTCATCTACATATTTATGAAATGTTATCAATTATTCATGAAATATTTACTACTGGGAGTGGTGAATACGACAGTCATCCCCGCTGGAGAACTAGTCAGTATTCTTTAAAATGTTGCAAGCAGCATCATTCAATTCTAAAATTGTTATATAGAGATTAAGGGACATTTTTAGGACCGGAATGTTCTGCATGAACATTATTTTCAATTAACTGAACCACAATTTTCCTAATTGCTCAATCCCCACACTCTTCTTTAGAAACCTAGACTTACAGCCCCAATGTGAATCACCCTGCAATTCCCAAGAGATACCAAATCTTACTGAAACCTCTCTCTGATGCAGTAGTTACCTAGCAGCAAAGCCTAGCAACCGTGTAGTATGAGAATAATCCCAGAACGATCATCATAGAGTAATATCTAAGGGATACTTTAATACTTTATTTAAGTATGCCATCCGAAGGTTTATAAAAATGCAATGCAAAAATCGTCAGGCTTTTAACTGTTCAGCTATACAAATTAGAATAGACTACCCAATAGCATGACAAACTATTTATTTGTTTTCAGCAAGGTCTTATTTGCTCAGCTCTCCCAACAAAGACAGAAACCACCCCCGATATGTACAAAATGATGCACAAACCTTTTACATGTGACTAAGACATTCAAAACCTTTCCTTAGCTACAATTTAATGTTCCAGTGATGAACTCCCTTAAGCTCCACTGCTAAACACTAAGTACAAAATTCTTCAGGTATAGGCACTGCTCAGCTGCCTGGAACCAAAGTCCTAGCAGGGCACTCAAACAAAAAACTGCCTCTCCTTTCTCTTCTACAACAGAGTAAGCATTTTCCAATCACCTCAGTGTGACCAGGACACGCACAAAGACAGCCAGACATAAACTCTCCTTGTTCTGAGCTGTCCATTTGCATTTACCCAACCCTCACCTGAGAGGAAGGGGATTACTCTCAAGGACTGGTACTGTGGTGCCAGGAGGATAAAGGGGGAATGTTAGTCAGAATGTAGCATTTTCCCTGAGGGATGGGATGTCCTTGCCCCAGCTCAAGGAATAGGAAAAACTGGAACTAGGTTTCTTACCTCCTTGGTAAAGCCCTACCACACCTCATGACATCTCTTCTTGGCTATCTGGGGTGGTTCCCCACAAAGCTGACTGGGAACCTGCATGCTTCACTGCATGGCTGAAGACTCCACCAGGTGAGTGGCACTTAAAATATTTGTCGCAGCAATACTCTGCAAAGTTCCTTTCCAAATATAGTCTAATCCCTCCTTGAGCCTTCACTTTGTTTGTTTAGCATGCTCTGATTCCACTGAGAGCTGCATATACACTTCTGAAGGTCAGCTTGGGCCTGGGCAGCTTTTAGAGCACTGCTCAGGAACAACAGTGCCAAAATCTGTGGGAGTGCCCTAAAACTCCTGTCATGCAGACAGAGTTTAGAATGGTGGAACAGAAAGAGAATCCATATCGTTACTGAAAACCTGTATTTTCCCCTCATATTAAATGTCAGGCTTTCCAAAATATTTGTACTTGTGCATTGAAGAGTGTGGTTGCCTACGGCTTAAAAATGCTTTGGCATCCTTGGGTAAGATGCCAAATTAAAAGCACTGAAAAGCTCCAGTCTTCCTTTGTTAAAACAACAGGGAAGCACGAACTGAAGTGCCAACTTTCCTGCCTTGCTTTACTTACACAGAGCAAGAAAACCTATCCTCCAGTGAGAAAGGGAAAGGTAATTCAAGCCTTGCACTAGTTAAGTTCTTGGGTTTCCCATGGGACTAATGAAGGGAGTAATAAGGGTGTGGACACTAAAGGATAAATCTGAGTCAGATTCTTGCTGAACTGCCATCTGACAGTAACAGTCGTCACCAAACCGTAAGATTAAATTGGACCAGGAAAACTGATAGGAAAGAGCTCTGCTATATACCTCTGAGCTGCCAAGTCATATATTTAACAATAAAAAATGCATAATGGACTATGACAGTGCTTTTAAGAGAATGGTTTGGCCACAGTAATAAATAAGAAGCCAAAAAGAAAATAAATGTTCTGGTGGTTCTTGTCCTTCAACACAAACAGGAGCTTTATCCATGCCATGAGCACTCCCTGTGTGCAGCCCACACACACCCTGGCAAGGCACATTCTGATCCCACACACCGACAGAAACGCCTTCGGAATTCATCTGCCACTGAGGGATTACAACCAATAATGCCGAAAGATTTGATTTTGCTTCTAATTGTTAAATACTGAACTATTATAACACTGAATTTCTTTTTCTCGTGTCCAGCTATACCCACAACAGGCACTCTGTTACAGTGAGTTCTGACTACAATCAGCAATTGATTTTAAGCACTTCTGCGAACACAACTGAATCATTAACATCTTCAGATAGCATGCTTACCTTAAATCTTTCTGAAACCCCTTCAGTGATGCTGATTGTGAATTCAGCTATTTTAGGAGTACGGAACTTTCCCTTCTTGCGATCAGGTTCATACTCTGTTTTTGTTTTGACCACAACCTTTAAGAAAAAGAATCAATCACAAAATAGTCAGCTAAAGTTGGCCACAAAAACCTTAATTATTCTTTAACTCTTACTTTATCTGCTTACAACCACATCTAGCACTGTATTTTTCCCCTCCCCACTTTGTGTAATTCTTGTTTAAAAGCTCTAAATTATTACTTATTTTTCAGCATATCAATCATCAACTAACTTACCTCTCCAAGTGATGGACCTACAGGAAGACTCATGCAACTGTTTCACAAAGGTTCAATTTTCTTCATCTCTGATACCATGCTCTTATATTAGGCAAGTACAGGTCAAATCAAATCATGGACCTTCCCACTTTGTATAATTTGAAAATTGCCACCTCCATTTGCTTCACGAAATTTCATTAATGGGATTTCAAACTGAAGACCAACAGAAGATTATTGAAGAGTACCCATAAAAATCTCGCCGATGATGATGCCATGTTCTTTGGTGGCAGGATTTTGAGTTTAAAAAAACAGGAAATAACCTATGTAGTCTAGTTGCTATTCACTATGTGATAGACTACGGCCCTTGGCACTCTTATTTTTAACATCTAATTTCTGAATTATCAGCTGCAAGCAGCAAGATGCACATGAACCCTTGTGGTAATGAGATTTCTTAAAACACCCAAGGCTCTTCAGTTTATTCCTTGCTATGAACTACTGCCCCAAGCTGCACAATTTAGCACCTTACCTGTATTCCCAAAATATTCATTACGTCAGTCATATCTCTAGTGTTCTCCCAGGCATTCTAACCATACAAAATTTTACATACCTAACCTATTTGCCTCATTTTTGCCTTCTGCATTTTTGAGGATCTTTTTCCAAGTATTGTTCTCAAGGTAGGGTGCAGTTTATTGTACTGACAGTGCTATTACAATCTGCTCAATCTCATCTCTTTTTCCAAGGAATAAACATCTACTCTTTCAGATTTTTGACAATCAAATTCTATCTTTAGCACAGCCTGTGGTATTAATAGCAAATAAATTATCACAGAATGGCCTGGGTTGGAAGGGACCTTAAAGATTATCTTGTTCCAACCCCACTGCCATGAGCAGAGACCCCTTCCACTATATGAGGCTGTTCAGAGCTTCATCCCACCTGGCCTTGAACACCTCCAGGGATGGAGCATCCACAGCTTCCCTGGACAACCTGTGCCAGTGCCTCATCACCCTCACACTAAACCTACTCTTGGTATGAAGCCATTCCCCCTTGTCCTGTCACTACATGCCCTTGTAAATAGTCTCTCTCCATCTTTCTGGAATTAAGACTGTGACACTTCAGGTAGCCAGACACTGAAATGACAAGCTTTGGGTTCCCTTCTTATCACTTCCCTGAATGGTAACTAGAATGTGTAACTGCACCTAGACTCAGCACCATAAAGTTTATTAAACTCTCTGACAGCATTACACATACTTGTTAAGGACACAGGTTTAAAAACTACTTACCTATTTTCAGCTATAATGAGTAAGATGGTAATTATTACCTATTTAACTTTATAGCTGCCCAAGAGCATCATGCAAGTTAGCTGCCTGATGATTTCTGGAATGCTTTTTAACATTTTAGTTCCCTTCCTCCCCCCTTTATGTTGCATAATCTCAGGCAACTCAAATCACATTCAGCTGACACTGAATGTACAGTTCTAACTGCTTGGTTATGTAATGTCTTCTTTTGTTTAACATATCTAAATATGAATTTAAATCACTTCATCCCTTTAATTTAGAAACTGTCAAAATCATCAAATCCTTAGCGCTGTAGTCACTACTGTTCAAGAAGTTATGCTTCACTGCCATGCTGGAGTCTTGCAAGTGAATAATAAGCATAGATATATGAAGTATGTACTCCTATTCATTATACACGAGTGTCTGCATACTTCAGAATTTGATCTGTGTGTCAATCTTTTCTTAATACTGTTTCTTTTTCTTCACATCAGTTGCTCTACTCCTGCCTTTGAGTGCAGCAATCAGGAAAGAGACACTGCCATGACTAACCAGTTAAGAAGGACGCCAGCAGGACCAATAAATTCATGTATTTAATTTTCCCCCTCTATGTTTGCAAAAGGAAAAGAAAGCTAATACACAATTGGACAGCAGAGAGTGGAAGAACCAATCAAATATTCCTTTATTTAAGCTTCTAGCTTAGCTGGACATTTGCTTTCCTTCAAGGCAAATGCCATCCAGGTGGGAGGAGTTCTGCCCCATTCTAGTAGGAGCAATGAGGCTGGAACAGAACCCCCTGGGCTCACTACAGAGGCTCTGCTTAGGTTAAACCTATTACCATGCAGATCCCTCGTTCAGACTTCTGCTTAGCAGTGCAGTAACAGAACAAATTCCTTTGGTCATTGGTCCTTGGTAATCGGTTCTATCCAGTCACCAGTTAGCAGGTGTATCAGACACGGTTAAGACTTAACTTGTTCTAAAGCCTTAGGGTGCGATTTTGTCCTCAGTTCCAAGATTTACACCCATGTAACTGAGGGCATAAAATGGACCCTCAGGCTCCTGAACAGCTGTTATGGCTTATTGCATTTATGCCAGCCAACTGGTCACCACACACAACACAGAATGGTGTTGATAGCAATTAAAATGGAGATCACACATTTATTTGTATTGCCTACAAGCAACACTCCACCAAGGAAAATTTTACAAGCTAGAATTCTTTACCCTACAATAAGATTATGTGAATTTTTTTGAGTTTTGAGGAATGTATAGCTATAAGTTTAACTAGTAGAATTCAGCTCGTGGAAGACACAAGGCCAAAAATAAAAACTGTATTAGGAGCACAAAGCTTTTTATTACCAGATGCATGTGAGAAATGTACAAGTAAGAATCCTATTAAAACAGGATACTGAAAACCCTGGAAAAAACCCTACTTCTGTGTGCCTTACGTGTAGTAACACTTACTGAATTCTTTATTGTGAGGACAATAAACATATTTACAGGCTATCACATCACCTTTCTAAATCTTTACAATTAGACCCCTAATAATCAAGGCATTTAATCAGGAATGCAGGAAGCACACTTCCTTTCCAACCTGTAAGCAGCTCATTGGACTGCTCCCTTCCAGCTACAGAGGATATCTGAATTATCTATTTGAAGGTTTTCAAACAAAATAAATTGCCAAGGAGAAAACTCAATGGCCTATTCGCATCTCCTTATTTCAGCTTGTCTGGGGTTAGCATCAGTTTCTTACTGAAGCACAGAAAGAAGATGGAAGTGCTCTCTGTTGCCAGTATGCCCATGCCCATCTTGCAGAGAAATAAGGCAGGGTTCTCTCCCCCCATCAGGGGGGCATTTTCTGGACAGAGGAAAATTCACATTATTCATAGAGAATACACAGTACCTTCCAGATACAAGAATGAAAGATACAGAATACGAAGGGCTATGACAATAGAGCATAGAGACACTTGCATTTGTACACCATGGGTTTCATACAGCAGCAGCACTAAAATCTATATGTGCTTATTGCTAGCATTTCACGCTGATTTTTATGCAAATCACCATTACTGGATTTTCATGAGCTTAGCTGTTACGGTTTTTTCCCCAGAGGGAACCAGCATGCCTTAAAATACCCCATATTTCTTGCCGTTTCTAAGATGCTCATTACCCATAACCTATTCTTTTGTTGTTTGCCTGAGATTTGGGTGTGATTCTCCAGGGTGGAAACTAAAGCCTACTGTACCTTATCAGGAGGTGGGAACTGGAGCTGATTGACATCCAGGGGTGTGATCAGGGGGATGGTGTCAAATCCATCCTCCAAAAGGGGCTGCTTTGTGCTCTTCTCGCTGAAATTATTCCCCAGTTTCACCATTCTTCCAGGATAGAGGGATTTTCTGCGGCACACACAGGCACACACGCACAGAAATGCAAAATATCAGAAACCAGACCTTTTCCCAGCCCAGGGGGGACCCGAAACACCTTCTGGAAAAAGAAAAAAAAAAATACGCGTTGGTCGCTATGACTCGGTTAGGTTTTGGCGTTCTGGGAAGTAATAACGATGGCCAGAGCTTCTGCTATCAAAGTTAAATAAAAAAATCCCCAAGCACGCAGAGCAAGCAGCAGCCCAAAGCCCGACACGTCAGCCTGGAGCCAGCGGCGCCCGCCGGAGGGCCCGGTGCGGCACGGCGCGGCACGGCACGGCACGGCACGGCACGGCACGGCACGGCACGGCACGGCACGGCACGGCATCGCCCGCAGCCTGCGGAGGCTCGGCGGCCCCAGCCCCGCAGCCCCGCTGCCCTCGCCCCTCCCCGCCCCGCTCCCGGCGCTCCCCGG
>VZRM01004507.1:407512-459965 GCA_013397955.1 Grantiella picta | reverse complement strand
CGCACCGCCCCTGCGCCCCTCCCCGGGCGGGGCCGCGCCGTGCCGTGCCGTGCCGTGAGGGGGAGGCTGCCGCTGCCGTGCCCTGCGGTAACGGGGCTGCCGAGCCGCTGTGCTGCCCCGCGCAGCCCTGCCTCGCCCGGCCCTGCGAGCCCCGGCAGCCCCGGCCGCTCGGGCGGGGAAACTGCGCTAAACGAGGCGGTGGTGAGGGGTCTCGGCCTCCCTTCCCCGCCCGAGCCGCGGCGAGCTCGCCGGCTCCGCTCCCTCCGGTCGTTGCTGCGGGAAGGGACGAGCGGGCGGTCAGAGAGCCCCGTGTCCGCTCTGCAAAGCGGGCTGCGAACGCTGACCGCGTCACTCCGGGCTAAGGCGTATTGCGGAGCCTTGCGGCCGAGACTTAACTGACATCTTACAGCTCGGCTGGCTCGGGGCGGAAAAAACCCGGAGTGATTCATATTCACTGCGCTGTCTCCTATAACCCAAGGCAACCGGCATGCTCATCTTGTAGTCTTGCAGGTTCATTGCTTCCCAGCCAGTGGAGGGAAAAGCGCTGTGGGCGATGCAACAAGTGCCTGGGATGGTAGGCAGCTCTGGGAGAGAAGAGGCAGACAGGTGCTCAGCCTGGAGCCAGATTCGTGCTTCAAAACCAACCAACCTCTTCTCGCAGATGCCAGCATGAGCAGCTCTCTGCGTGGCTTGTTCTAGTTGCCCAATCCAACATGCGTTCCGTTTTCCTGAGGTCGATGGTCTCTAATGCTAGAGGCCCTTTCTGGCTGTGGCACAAAACAAGTCGCGTCTCCAGCCATGGATCATCCTGTCTATTTCATTTATTTCTCCCATCAGTGTTCTGTCCTGAGTAAATAAAGTGTAAAATAAGCTTGTCTTACCTGAGTAACATTTCATAAATCATACTTGCGTGTGTTAAGTAGAAGAAAAAGGGTTTCATTTTATATAGAATATTGCACCTGTGACTGGAAATGAAGGGGTTTCTCAGAAAACAAGAAACACTTGAATTATTTAATTTTGGCAAAGCCCTTGTCTTACAAGTGTTCTTGAACAAAACAGATGAATAACCCACAGGTGGATGAGTGTAATCCATTCATTTGTATGTGAAACCAAAGTCATTCAGAATCCAAATGACATCAAAAGTCCAAGTGATGATCAGAAGTGTATTTGACCGTATACTACAGGGAGCCAAAATAACACAGCAAATGGTTTCAAAAATTGACTGAGTAGGTCCTTTCATCTCCAGCTTCTGTGATTTTATATTTGAGCCCTTTTGGCTGAAGATGGTCAAAAGCTTTGGGCAACTGTGTATTGTGTGTGCCTGAAGAAGTATGTGTATTGGATTAAGATGAATGGATGTAAATTCCCCAGTTGGTTAGTGAGGCATTTTTATTAGTTATGTGAACATATGCGTAGGTTCCTCTGTTTTAGTGTCTGTTGTAGACAAGGAGAAATTTGGATAGCCTGTTTACAGAGTAAGTTATTCTCTTTTCCATTGTGAAATTCTTTAATGGTATCTGCCTTTTAGGAACTTATGCTAACTAGTCTTACCTGGTTTTCTGGTCTTACACAAAAAGTATTTTTGTTAAGCGGCTGGATACTATACTTGTTGCCACTCAGTATTTACACTCAGTGGCTTACTTTTTTCTGCTTTAAGTGCATTTCACCCCATGTACTATGATGTAAAAGATAAAAGCTGTTTGTGTGTGCATATACATGCACATACACAAATATCTGTGACTAATAAGTGTCTTTATTTGCCAGGTATGTAAAATGAGCAGTTAAAAGGCTTTAATTTCTGATATCAAATAGCCAACTATAGTTTTCTACTGATGGTTTTAGAAGAAAGAAATGAAGTAACTTAGTAACCAAACTGGTATGTTTTCTAGTCAGAAGTTGCTGCCATAATGAAGCAAAAAGGTGTATATTAACATAGACATTACTTGAAAATAAATTGATTCTTTAAAAGTAGCACACCTCTTTTCTCCAGGGCTCCTGCTGTAGGTCATTTTGCTATGGTTATTCAGGGGATTTTAAATTTGGGGAAGGAACTGTCCTCTATCTTCTACAAAGTAACTCAAGTTCCAGGTGCTTAACACATAACACACATCATGCTGAGGCACTGAAGTATCGTGGCCAGCAATCTTTATCTCATGTTAGTTATCTCTGAGGAGACATGATAGCTCCTTGTGGGTACGTGGGCAACAGAAAAAGCAGCCAACACATGGAATTGATAACCTAGTGGCTTCTCTCATTAAGTCAGGTTGTACCCTGATTTACCTACTCAGAAACCTTAATGGTCTCAGTGAGGTTAGAATTCACCATGTGTGTCATCAGCCTAACTATGAAAGCAGAAAATTTGCACTACCATCAAGCAGATGTAGTACTTCACACTGAACTAACTAGTGGAGGGAAAAAAAAAGGAAATTATGTGAAGCTTGTGTTTGCTGGCACTTGTTCTAGAAAATGATACAGAAGTCTTTCTTAAATAACAGTAAGCCTATGTCTCACAAAAGCTGGAGAAAGACCAGTTGCATGCGACAGCCTGCATTTTCACCTAAACCAAGAGCACTTGCCAAGCCCTCATTCTGAAGCAGAAACATGAAGAATAAAGTCACAGACTCTACATATGGAAATTAAAGAAATGTTGTAAACTGGTAAGTTCCATAGGTCTGGACTTCTGATTCATTACAGGCAAAAGCTCTAGAAATTCCAGGATTTTTTGCCTGCAGAATAGTTGTTTCTAAAAATGAGGGCAAAATTGTGACTATTAACCTATTATTTGTGATTTGATGATGCTTTATTCAGGTTGGCCACATGTCTTTTTCTTTGTGGGTTGTAGTTTACTGACACAATCAACTGAAATGGCTCTTCTGGAGCCATTACAATTTGTTGTGTTAGTGCAGCTGAAAACACTTCAACATGCCATGTGTCACGCTTTGTCAAGTTAACAGTTGATGTTTCCAAATCAGGATTAGGAACAGTGCTGATGCAGTGCAATGCTGCAATTGCTTGTGCAACATAAGCATTCGTGAAAGGGAACAAACTCTGCTGAAGGAAAGCAGCTCTACCTATTGTTGTTTGCCAGGTGTCCCAGCAGTTTATTTACCCAAAAGCATCCAGCCTCTTTGGTATCTGAGGTTACCTACAAATACTGAAGAAGAGGAGCAGTCTCACCAATCCATTTTAGGAAGCCAATAATCTTCAGAAATTATATTAAACTCTTAATCAGCAATAGGAACTTGGATTAAGAGATGTACCAAAGGAGAGGCAGGAAATGCATGGTGAAGTCAGCCAGGTAGAGTCAGCTGCATTGCTCCTAGCACATGATACAACCAGGAGTTCACCTCTCCAGGCAGTGCCAAGTTTATATAACCTCTCTAGTCCTTCCCTCTGCCCAGTAAATCCAGACTGGGAAAGCCGTAAAGCTAAAACTTAACTTTTTCTTTAAGATTTTATTTCTGGATTTCTTTATGTGAGAGGCTTATGTTTGAAAAACTCTAGAACTGGGACATTCATACTGAAATGGGTAATGGATAAATGAATACTGAACCTGTGTTCACATCACACATCAAAAGTGATACCTTGATGACAGAAAATAGCAATATGAAAAAATAGTGATTTTCACTTACTGCCAGATTTGTAGAACTGTCAAATGAAAATAAAGTTATTGACACTGAAGAATGCACGGCTGTTATTTCCAAAATTGCTGAAAAGGTTGAGGTTGAATTCTTCTTTGGGGAAAATTGAGAAATGGTCACTGGAAAGCTGTGAAATTCTTTAAAACATGAAACCATTTTTCAAATCTGGCATCCTTAGGTTAATCATCCTAAATTCATACATAGACATATAAATAAGATTTTTCAGAAAGAATGTGGTCCACACATTGGAATAATGCTGAGACAGAGGAAGTTCTAAGCGCTCAGGTTCTCGAGAGCAGCATTTCTCAACTGCAGCTTGTACCACAACAATCAGTGATACACCCACATAAAATCCAGGGCAGTAAAAGCCAGAAGGATTGCTCTGAGAATCAGTGCTCTGAGCCTGCAGGTGCAGCAGAAGGGATAAATTGTGCTGCAAGGCAGCTTATGTCGTGTGCCTCCTCACACCATCTGTAGGCCTGCAGGTTCATCTCCTGGTGGAGAGAAGGTGCCAAAATACAGCAGGGAGATGAATACTCTGGGTCTGGGGGAGAAAGGGAGAGGAGAATCAGTACAGACATGATTTGTTCTCCAGGCCTCCTGTTATTCCCTAATATGAGACCCACCATTTTGCCAAGCTGGGGCAGAAAAGTGACAGTCAGAGGGAGGAGGAGGAGGCAAAGCTCTGTCTGGCAGAGGGATTTGGGGAGACAGCAGTGATGGGATATACTTAAAGGCAAGGAAGCACAGCTTTAGGGGTAAAGTGAGGTTGATCTTTTACTGATCTCTTCCCAGGTTAATCCTACTTATGATTTAAACAGTCATTTAAATGGCTAAAGGTACCTGATTTAGAGAAGCACAATAATGTTTTGGCTCTTATACAAATGGATTTCAAACAGTATCTAAGTAACACAAGGTCAAATAGATATCCAAAATGATCCTGTATTAATTTAGAGCATTACATGAATTTAAAGGATAAGATCAATTTCAACAGAAGCTGGACTTAACCACTAAGGCATTTTTATTTTTAAGTGCATAAACAAACATTTCACCAGGAATGCTAGAATGTGATCCTAGACTTCTCTTTGGCCTTGAACCACTTCAAATTAATTGGTTTGCAGCCAAAGGAGGTGCATAATATAACATCACAATTTATATTTAGGAAACCTCATTAGAAATGAAAAAGTTATGTAACTCCTCAGAGAAAGCAAAAGAAATATAGGACAAATTATACTCAAACACTGCAGTTAAATTATTTTAACAGCAGGGTAGCTTTAAAAAAAAGACCTGTTAGGACAAAATCCTACATAGCATGAGGAAAAAAAGCTTTTATGTCTTACTGTAATTAGAAACTCATCAGGTTAACGGGGCAATTTTTCAAAAGCTGCCATTTAAGTTTTTGCACATGGTATTGATCTTGCTGTATTTCAGCCTGCAAATAGAATATGACCAGAGGAAAAAAAAAACAATCAGACATTTTCTAATGTACATGTAAATTCAAAGCTTTGTATCTTTTGTGTCTGCCCTCTTTCATTCAATTTGTACTTGTGATGGAATTTGAACAAGATGTCATTTTCACTTCAGTATTTACTGACTGAAATTGCCCAAACCACCAAGTGGTTTTGAGGTATCTCAGTCTTTAGCAGGGAATCTCGCAGGCTTCAGGGGAAGGAAGCCAGCTTGTCAAGATTCACCCTTTTTTTTGGGCACTTAAAATCTGAAGCAGAGGAAATTAAAGATCACTTTTGATAATTAAGGTCAGCACTTTAAAAAGACGTTTGATATTTAAAGTTATGATAAGAAGAAATGCTGAAAAGAATGGAAAGATATATAGCATTATGGGAAAAGTTTTCCAAAGCAGCCAAACAACAGAGAAGCCTAAATCTCTAGGCAATTCTGTTCTTGACTATGGCAGGTTTTTGGGGAGTCCTAAACATGCTTATTTACACAGATATCTAAATATCAGAAGACAAAGAGAGGGGCATGTACAAAACATCTGCTCACTACAGATGACTAACAAGTGAAAAATAAGAGGGAGCCTGCAAAGCAATTCATGAATGCGGCAGCCACCTTTATGAAAGGGTGAATTATTCCTTTTAGAAAGTAATGAATTATTAAAATTAGATACCTAGACTGCAGCAGCTGTCCACTGAAATATTATTTTTTAGAAAGCTTTAATATGGTACATTGAAAAACAAAACTGCAAACAGAGATATTATTAAAAAACAAAGTACTGTGCTTACTATTATATTAATATCTTTCAGGGTGGGTGGAGCAAGGTAATTATGGGAATGGAATAATGAAATAGAATAGTATAGAATAGACTATTTCAGCTGTAATGGACCTAAATTGATCTTCTAGTCCAGCTGCCTGACCTATTCAGTGCTGAGCAAAAGTTAAAGCAAGTTGTTAAAGGCAGTGTCCAAATGCCTCTTAATCACTGACAAGCTTGCAGCACCAACCACCTCTCTGGGGAGCCTGTTCTGTTCCAGTGTTTGACCACCCTCCTGGCAGAGAAATGCCTCCTAATGTCCAGTCAGAACCTCTCCTAGTGCAGCTTTGAACTATTCCCATGTGAAATAAAGTAACTCAATGAATGAAGTAGAACTGTAAAGCCAATTAACCAATAATGGAAGGGTACTCTTGGCTTAAAAATGTATTGCTATTTCCATATAATATCATTAGTTTCATATTCTGGATGGAAAAGGTTTTACATTTGCCTTTTATTACTAACTGTAAAAGCAAAAACTGTGATATGTAGTGCAGCTTATTTGCACTGCACATCACACTCATCTGTAAGATTAGAGCTTTAAAACAGCAGAGTTTTTCCTATCCTGGTAACCCATTTTACATTCCTTTAAACTGACAATCCATGCAACAGGAGATACTTTGAAAAACGACAACAAAAGGATGTAGCAAGCAATTTCAGTAGTAACTTGAAATAAATAGTCTTAACCCTGCAGGATCTGGTTGCTACAGGAATAATTCTTTCCCTACTAGCTGAAAAAAATTAAACCCAAGATCAACTACATCCAGACAGTACAGATGTTGACTACCACAGGATTACTGGTACTTCACAGCATGAGATCTAAGAACTTAACCCCCCTATTTGTATTCTGTAAAATGCACAGCATTGTCACCGCTGTATTTGAATTACTTATGTTACTTTAGGAAGCTGCAACTCAGGGCATTAAGCACCCAACATGCTAAGAAATCTAAATCCAGTACTTATGGATTTTAAATCAATCAAATCTCTAAACGTGGTGCACATTTGAAAAAGAATTGGTCAAAATGAAGACACAGTGAAACATAGAAAACAAGAATGACAAATAAGGAGTAATTCCAGAAAGACAGGGTTCCCACTGACCATTAAAGTACATCAGCTGAGGAAATCTACTAAACACATTCAGCTTTGTTTTCAGCTGTCTCCAATTGTCATATGTAAATGATTACTACTAGAAAATCAAAAAGGAGTGTAAGGAAACATTTGGTAGTGACAAGGAGGGATCCATCACTTCTACTAAAGCAGGACATCAACTGTTCAAGAGCTCTCCTTTCAGTTCTGCCAGTCTAGTCCTACTTGGCAGCCTGAGATATTAGAAAACATTCCAGAAGTAGCAGTAGCAGCAAGGACTTGTTGCCTTCTCCCCACTGCAAGGTAAGAATGTTTTATCCATATAGACATTTTTTCTTCAGCTAGATCATACTGATCTTCAGTAAGCCTAAGCCTCTAATATTTTATTTTGGGGAAGACTTGTGATCTTAGTGTAGAGGCTTTTATTTACTTTCTTATTCAAGACATCTTTCTGGAGGATCAGCATATTAACTCTTAGAATTTCAGAGAAATTTAAGCTGGATCAAAACGGGATTTTTGCTTAGGCTACAACTATGTGAGTTTGGGACACAGTTTAGCTTTCTTAAAAAAAGCAGTGTCATCGTGCTTACAGAACACAACACACGATGGCAATTCCTTTTCTATAAAGATATTTCGTCCTTATCAACTTACTCTTCCTCTCTTTTGGGAAAAATAATGCTTATGTCAAGCAAAAATCATGACAGTGATGACAAATAGACAGCAAATATGGACCATACATTCCTTCAGTAGTGTAACTAACCTAACATGTTTTGTGTACACAAAGTCTGAAGAAAACCAGTGACCCGCTTTGCTGGAAACGCAAAGCCAGCTTTGAGAGACATTTTTACATATTTCTATGGTCATAGGTAGGTACAGGAGGCTGTCTTTTTGAGATACCTCAGTGCTTTCACAAATCTAATAAAGAGCCTGAATATCCTTTACATCCAATGTACATAACTAATTTAGATTGCTTAAAGAAAACCCAGTTAAAGAGAAACTACTGTTACCAAAATATTAAAAATATTTGGAAAGTACTCATTTTCTAGAAAATAATTGGTTCGAGTTGTTTTTCAGTGGTTTTGTGGAACAATATTTGAACAGATCTGTATTACAAAACTGTCTACTAATAAAGCAATTGACAGAACTGGTAGAGCTGAGTCCTTAAAATATGATAAACAAGCATAGTACTTGTGGTTATCAGCTGCTGTGCACTCCAAAAACTTTTGAAAGTTGTTACTCGGTGAAAGCACAACGCTTTCAAAGAGTAATAACATGTAAATGTAAAGAGTGACATTTACTTAAAATTCCATTGAAAAAATCAACTGAACAGAGCTGGAAATGTTACAGCAGTAAAATCCCTGTTGGAGCAAGAGGGAGGGGCACATCCTGTATCACTTTAGGCGGTCAGGGGTTTGGCCATGGCACAGGTACTAACAATAAGGCAATTCCAATTGCAGTGGTAACAGCACTCACCATGAGGGGTAAAGCAATGACATGTAGTTGGGATGTAAAGCTATAGTATTGACAAAGTCCTACTGTTTGACTCGTAACACCTTATAGATACCTTTACTGCTGCCAGATGGCTAAGTAGATTTAAAACTAATGGTAGTATTTTATCTGTATCTATTACCAAGCTGTACAGCCAACATCACAAAGCCAAATGCTGAAACTCCGTACCAGGACATCCTTGGAAATTCCAAAATCCATACTTTTCACTTTACTATTAGAGTTTAGTTTTTGTAAATTTTTTAGGAGAATATCTGCTTACTCTCACAGGAAATACTTTCAGATTTATTTTTATTATTATTATTACTGGTTTTGGACTATGTTCCTCCGGTTCTGGGGAAGGCGCTGCTAAACAATTTCAATCCTGAGTTTTGCACTCATACTCTAATTATTCTGAACACAGGCAACTTCTCACTGTTCATCCTTTGTCTGGCTTCTGTGATCTCTGCCCTTTCATCCTGAACACATGCAGCTGTGCAATCCTTTCAGGTCCTTGCCAGGAGTAGAAGCCAAAACACTTGTTCTGTAGGAAGAGTTGGGGAATGACTTCCTAAGTTGTCAGGTGGGCATCATACAGCTGAAGAATGGCAGGAGGTGGTTACCAGCAAGATCAAAATAGAGTAATGTTCAAAACACTTGTTGTGATGAGCGTTTTCATTTAATGTGAGGGAAATGGTTAAGGGTTCGTTTAAAAAGTAGTATCAGGAAAGGTAAGAGGTGCCGAGAGCCCCTAGAGTTCTGCCAGGGGGTCAGAGTGCTTCCCAAGGGTAGCTCCGCAGGAGTGCCAGGGAACTCCTGGCTCACTTGGTGTGCCAGCCTGCAGCAGGAGAAACAGCTGGGAAGGGCTGAGGCATCAGGCACACGTTCACAAAGCACAGAGATAAAACACATCGTTGAATTAATGCTCTTTGTGTCACGCATCACAATATCCACGACCAGGCACAGCCACGCTCTGGCTGTCGCCGGCGCTGCGATCTCCAGCTCTGCTCGGCAGGAATGCCCAAGGGCAAGAAACTGTGTCCTTACAGTTTATTAAAGATGCGGAAAACAAACCAGGTAGCACATTAGCGCTTCCTAACACCACGGAATGAGGTTCATCACTGCTGCTGAAGCCACAGCCGGATTGCCGCGGATGGGCGGGAGGAAGGCGCTGTTCTAGCGGGGCAGCAGCTCAGCTCAGCCCAGCCCAGCCCATCCCATCCCATCCCATCACATCACCTCTGTAGCTCGGGCTTTCACTGCCACCCGGCGGCAAGCGGGCTCTGAACCCCCTGACTGGGAGCGATGCTCCCAGGGCATCGGCTTTGTGGATTTGCGGGAGAAAATAAACTGCTCAGCTCACGTTCACGGAGGAATAGCGGACGGATAAAGGAATCTATTATTTGATACGCACCACACATTCAAAAATCATGTGGATGTGTCCTAAAGCAGCATGAATGTGACCTACAGATGGCCACAAATATTTTGAAATGCTTTTTGTCTTCTGATTTCTAGGCACTATGTCAGTCTTTCCTGCAATAACAAGGGCTAACCCCTTTTAATGGTAGCTTTTATTTAATCCTCTATTTAGAGGGAAGGATTTTTGAGAACAGCAAGTAGCACAAATCATATAATTAAGCATCTGAATAGTGGTGATATGATTACTGGTGGTTGACAAAACTTTCTTGTTTAGAACAAAGCTTTCCAAGGTGAGCTTTGTTGAGTTTGCTATATCAGGCTAACAAGAAAGATGAAATTATATACCCAGGACAGTCAGAGCGCTCAAGGTGCTCATCCATATCACAGTCCACATAGGACAGCACTCCTTATCAGAAGTACATGAGATAGTTTCCAGACTTTGAGTATTATTTAGTGTTTTGTCACCGAAGGGTTCTTCTAAACACTTAAAAAATACAAAGGAATGTGACATCAAAGCAGCAAGAAAGAAAAGTTCCAGATGAAAACATGATGTGGAAGTAGGTGGCTCAGAGTTTGTGTAACACTTGCATTAGGACTCCAGAGAAAAGCATCCTTTAGGGTTATTGCTTCTAGTCTTTGCAAAAATAAAAATAACTTGGTCCTGGGTATTTAAAAGCCACATTTTATCAGGAAAAAGAAAGTTCTTTCCAGCTGGGCAAAGTCAGAATTCCTGTTTTGCCCACGTGGTGATGTAATCATTTGGGTCTGGAGCTGGAGCTCAAAAACTTGTATTCCTGACAAATATTCAAATTACCAGAAGAGTCATTTTCTAGCCAGAGGCAGAAGAACAAAATATACTTTTCTTCCTCTTTGACTTATTACTGGATGGTTCCAAAGGCCTTCCAGGCACTTAGCAAATACCCTTGGTGCCCCGAGGCCCCAGCGGGCATCCTTCTGCCAAAGAATAGATGAGAAAAACAGAGAAGCTTTTACAATCAAAACGTTTTCGGTCAGTGTAATTTCTCTGGTAGCTCTGAAACTCACAATTACAAGGAAAATAATTTATCAGATCCATGATTATGTTCTCCAGTTCAGGCTGCAAAGTAACTGCACTGAAGCAAACATGGCGTAATCTAATCTACTTTACCGTAACAGCAGCTGAACTAAGCTTTGACAGTGATTTTCTTTTTGTCTACTCAAGTCCTAAACCCAGAGTGAAGTTTGAGCTTGAGAGGATGCAGAATACAATGGGTGAAACCAAAGGCAACATTTATATGAATCTTAATGAAGTTGAATTCTCAAGCTTCAGGCAACTTCAAGTCTTCTGCAAGTCAGACAAGATCTGCATTACACGAGAACTTGATGTAACATTATGACACTCTCACAAGTACAAAAGGTTGTGTTTTCCAGTACCTGATTCCCCTGTGACCCAGCTTTTAAAGTCGTGATTATGAAAGGCGTTGGAAGTGAAGGGAGTGTATGGAAAAACAGTGCAAATTGTTTGCTTAACAGCATTTGCTTTTAAAGCACGTCCAGAAGTGTTAAAAATATGCTTCAGATGACGAGAGTGATTCATGACTAGACAGCTGCTGAGAGAGACATCACTAACAGGAGAGAGACAGGCAGAGTGTGTGTGAGAGAGGGAGAGAGTTTGACATGCAAATTACTCGGACAAAAAGGAATTAAATACCATTTCTTCTGAGCTTTAGAAATTAGGAATTATTTTAATGACTTTTGAATTGAAATGAAGTTGCATCTCTTGGAGCTGTTGGAATTTCAGTGCTCCTCAGATGTGCTCCACAGGCTGCAGTTGTTGTCCAGCTGATGCTATGACTGTCTGCCATCACTTTTGGGGTAGGAAAAAGTAATAACCTTTTGCCCATTTGGCACTTCGCAATATTAAGAGACTGACTACTGCGTTTCCTGTCAAGTCCTAACTTCATAAATAATGCAATTCTGACATTGATGTCAATCTCTAGTCAAAAAGTTTAATAGAATTGGTTGGAAGCAAGTCCCTGCTCAACAAGTAGAAGGGACACTTCCCCCAATCTGCATCCACAGAACAAATTCAGAAAGTGATTTATTGAAATCCAAATCCAAACGCAATGGCTAAACAATTTGACACTTGAGTTTCAGCTTTGATGTTCTAGAGATCTACAGCATTCCCCACCTAAAAAATATCATGGCAGGAGTTCCCACCTCTGGTCTGTACCTACAGTCCCACTGTTTTTCCCCATCCATTTAGCATGGATTTGGTACCACAGCCCTCAGCCTGTGGGCACAAGACTTTGCTGTAGCAGCCAACCAACAAAGAGCAATCTCCATTGATTTTCTGCTTTCACATTGCTAATTTCATATATGTTTACAGTGATATGATGTTCCCTGAAGCATAAATTTTGGATATTTGTCAAAACTAGTTAGCCTTAATGTAGGCCTTTTCATGGCTCCACATATACATGCCTTCTGGATGATTTAATCTTTATGGTTGTTCTGTATATTTTTTTTTCCTGAAATACTATGTCTTGGTTTTGTGGCAAGTGAATATGTGCAGAGCATTTCTTCTGAAGTGGAAATAAACCACAGTAAAATCAGCTAGAACCCTCTGCACCTAAATTTTACAAATTTTCAGTCACTTCTAAAATAAGCATGTTAAACATTCATATATTTGCATTGAAAAAGCTAAGCTGATTATAGAAAACCAAAATGATTAAATCATAGGCAATTTGTGCCGACCACCCCCTTTTTAGAAAGGGCTTTTTTTCACTTTCTTTGTTTCACCAGAATACAGATTATCTATTTGAAATACATGAACTGAATGGACTTCCCATTGTGGTTAGTGTATTCTAGCATTGTAATAAAGGTTATGAAAAGATGTCCGAGCACCAGCTGGCCTTCCTTTGATCCTCTCCATTCTTGTGATGATACATTTTCACACTTAAGATGATTCCCTTCTACCTCAAAGGCTGAGAGCTGCTTTGGTCCTTACAAATATTAACTGCAATCACAATGACCTATCTTTCTGGTTCCAGTCATCTGTTTAATATAGAGTGGAAGGTCAGAACTACATTAAAAGGGTCTGAAAGGCTTTATTTCAGTATACTGCCCCATGCAGAGCTTCACAAAAAGCTGGCAGACTTGTAGTTCATGCATGCACGCTCCTCAGCACTGCATTGTGTGCTTCTATTAAAGGGCTTTTGTAACCTTCCAGGAAAAATTCCCTCACCAAGTGAACAAAACTGTTGTCAGATCTGAACACACATGTGAATATCAACTACAAAAAAGAAAAAAAAATATATTTAAACAGTAGGGATACTGTCTTCAGCAAAAAGGATGTCTGAGTCACCAACTTGTGTCTTCACTAGGCTGTGTTTTAAAGATAGTTTTTATCTATTTCCTAGGATGGAGATTTAATAGCAGAGGTGGAAACCAACTGTTTATAGAAGGCAAATTCAATAATAGATGTCAGCAAGGATTAATGAATAAGGCTATGGACCAGAAAGCACAAGCCTGTGTGTACCAATACAAAGAAATCTATTTGCAGCACAGTGGAGCACAGGTCACTTTGGAGTCATTAGCATACTGAATTACCAAATAGCTGCATCTAAGGCACTTCAGTTGTCCTTACAACACATTTCCCAAGCTATCACATTTTTTCCTTTGAATCAGTCTATAAAGCTCATGCTTATTTACTTTCTGTTAAGTCTTCTGCTCAAGCAGGACCATCTACATCTCTTGCCATGTTTATCTAACATACTACTTCCCAAACAAGCCCTTTAGCATGAAAGCTAAATACCCAAAATCCCAGCACACACCCCAAAAAAATGGAGCCTGGAGATTTTGATAAAGTTTTACAGCTCTGTTTACCTATATGCCTCAACACTTTTCCTTACTGAGCTTGAATATGTTAACCTCTGGTCTGGATTATGAGGGGTGGGTAAGTGGCATGAAGTGAGCATCAAGAATTGAATGCAGCTGTCCATGTATGAATGGAGCTACCCACAGTGGGGGAGACAATGCAAGGGAAGAAGAAAGTGGATTCCAGAAGCAAATGGCCTATGAGGCCAGTTCCACTTGCTTCACACTCATTTTGTCTTAAATTTGGCTTGCTCTTGTATATGCTACATAGAAGTTTTGGGAATACTCCATGTGTAGCAATTACTTTCCTGTGAAATTGTCAACAGGAGCTTAAGCATATTTGAATTTGCTGAAGAAGCCATGGAAACAAAGCACAAGTGCTCTGTTCTAAAGCCCAAACTCCAAATCTGAGAAACATCTAGTAGGCCAGGTTTAAAGAGAGTATGAGAGAATGCAGATGAAGTGTTAGACCACAAAAACACTCTGTGCTCAATGGCAACAGGTAATAAACAAGCAGTAAGTCCTTCCTAGTGAAGTTCTTCTTCCTTTAACAACTTTTCCAGTTCTAACTAAACTAGATAATAAGTCTCAAGCAGAAGATTTTTTTTTAGGGGAGTTATTTCAACTTAGATGTAATTATCTGATGTCTGCTATTCCTACGTACACACAATAAACAACCTCACATTAAAATGGCAGGTTAAATTTTTTTATGGGTTTGATGCTCTTAAATAATCAAATTAACTGCAGTAATGCCTTCCACAATTAAAAAACTAATTGGATTTTTTTTTAATATTGTTCAGGGAGTCAAATGACAAATACGTCTGCACTGAACAAACCCAAATGAAGCCTTGAGTGTTCACCTGCATCTTTTGTAAACAAAAGTGATTCAAGTTTGCAAGATGAAGAGCGGCTCTAAGCTGCAGAAAAATTATTCCAAGGAAAAGCAATTAACAGCCTTCAAGTTTTACTAGGCCAGGTTGGTTAACATAATCTTCCCAAAAATATAAAATCTTTTTAATAGCATGTCACTTACACCAACTATAATGGCACTACTGCCCTGTCTGGTACTGGTCAAAGGACTGATGCTTTATTCAGCCCCTCAGCACCCTGGCTATGGGTATTTATGAGAAACAGCTATTTATGGGTGTCTGCTTCTTGTAAAATACCATTTTCTCAGCACTTGTGCCACAGTTTCCACCTGTTCTTCAAAGTCACAGGGTAGTTGCTCCTCTCCAGCTGTGCCAGGTTTATGGCAGCATTAGCACTATCAAACCCTGTTTGCTATTCCCACTCAAACATCCTCTTCATTATGGACCTACAGGTTGGCATAGAAAATTAACAGGAGACAGGAAAGATCCTCTTTCAAGGTAATTTTCTACTGAGGTCTCCCTGAGAAAAGCTCAGGCAATACTAAACTGACATGACATACTGTATTTGATTTTGGAAACACAAAAGCAAAATACATTTTCTTGCAGTCAGGCAGTGATATTCTCACTACAAAGTGGCTGCAGGGATGGGGCTTCTTAATCCAAAACTTATTCCATACAGAAAAATTCATTCTCTTTGATCTGACTCCATCCATCTACTAATCTTCCAAATTTTCTTTCTCAGCTTTTCCTTCAAGCCAGCTAAAAACAACAGTCCTTAGTGCTCCTCCTCAGTACTGAAACTCCTTTTTCTGGTTCCAGCTGCACAAACTCAGATGGAACAGCTTCCTCCTACCAGTATTTGCTCTACTTCCTTCTCAAAAATGCCACATTGCAACATGGTGTTTTAACAAACCCTCCAAACCGCAAACAGCATTCACAGTCTGGCAGTAGTTTTGAGAACTTTTGTGTTTCTGGTGTGAAACAACTCCGAGAGAAAGAAATACTGCCAAGCAAGGGGATTATCCTTAGTGCAACAGAGTTGTTCCCTTGGTGCAAAGTACTTGATACCTGCAATAAAATCTATTGTGTTTAAAAGTATTTCAAGTTGCCACTTTCACTTTATGACAAACTTACACTTTCCTCCAGACCGCCAACATTCTGTTAGAAGAGCACAGGGGTTCCAACATGGCTTGTTTTAAACTTATCCTATAGTGACTCCTCAAAAATACAATAGAGAAACCACGGCAGAACCAGAGACAACTAAAAAGTAAGGATGTTCTTATATTGCAGATTTGTCCTTTCCAAGCAACAGAATCCTCATGGAAACAGAGTCAAATTTCTATATTCTCTTGGGAGAAGTAAATTTAAAAATGGTTTCTGACAAGAGGAAACCTAGAGAGCTAATGACTGGCAGATATCCACATTTTGCCTTAGGCAGCAGTGCAAGGAAAGCAGAGTGAGAGTGAGCATGAACACACGTGGTTAGGGACAGAACTGTAATACCTGCACTGTAGAATGGCATGTGGGCAATTCTCACAGGGAACTGCAGTGTTCCAAAGCAAATAATGCAAAAGGCAAAGAATGAGGGGAGAGCTACGGGTTCACATATAAAGTGTTCCCTGCTTAATCCATGTGGGACTGTGTTCAGCTAGACTATGTGCTATTTTTAACACACACACCCTGCAAAAGCTTCTGTTTTGACTTCACTGGTTGGAAAAAGAGAGATGTTTTAAAGTTTCCTACAAGAAAAGAAAGGTGAGAAAAAAATCCCAATTTGCTCTCCAGTGTAGCTGATTTTTTTTTAACTGGTCTGCTAGTGTACTAAAAACGTTTCTTGTAACATTAAATGAGTATTGAGAGAAATGTTTATCTTTTGAAATTCACACAGTGTAATGAGCTGCCACTTTTGCCTGAAGGATGCCATGCTATGCTCGGGCCAGCAACACTCTTATTTTAACTCAGGTTGAAAGCAGTTAAAAACATGAAGGTACAAGGACCAAGTAAAGGAATTAAGGAAGTGAAGTCCCAAAGTGTAATGTATGGTGGTTAACACAAGAGATGGAACAACTAGTTTTGAATTCTAGGGGGGGGGAATTGGTGAACACTTAATAAAGATATAAAAATAATGTATTTTCCAAGCTTTAAACTTTCACAGAATGTCACGTATCTGTAGCAAACAGTTTGAAACGCAGCAACCACCGAAAGCACCAAAGCAGAGAAAGGCCTCTAAGCAACGTTTCTATCCTGTAACAATCTATGTATTCCATTAATCAGTCAATGTTTTATACTCATTCAAGTACAAGACAACCTACAGCTGTATTGATTGCATTTATTTTATAGTGCAGCTCTTCTTGTGATGGCATCCCCATTAGCATTTAAAGATACCTGGCATAGATGGAACTGTTAGTGAAAATCCATTATAGAAAGACACATTGAGCCATGTAAAACAACTTCCCTTTATTCACGACTTGATCTTGGCCTTCATTGTACAAATAATCTGCTGTGCAAAATAGTTTATAAAATACTAAAAAAAAGCTTTTGTTGTAAAAAAAATAAAGTTTCTAGATATACAGTTACTTTGCACTATCACAAATATTGTCCAGTATTTAACATTTAAATTTAATGTCAGAATACTCAAGTCCTGTAAACTGATGACCCTACTGGTGAGAAAGCCACTACTGAAACTCAGGCTCACTAGGGATTGGTTAAGCATTTTCTTCCTTGTCATATCTACACTCCTACACAGCTCTGATGACCCATACTTGGAATTGTACCCATATCATGAAATAGACACTGGCCATCCTTTTTTCCATTACCAGGTTAAAAAACTCCAAGTTAAATGGTAAATTTAGGTTAGTGGCAAATTTTAGTAAATCATGCCATTAACAGATGAGCTACACAGTGCAGTCACAGAACAACAAAGGTCCCCAACAGTGCATTTAAACTTTGCTGAGAAGCAGTGTAAATAAAGGCAGCCTTCCCAGGGTTCTAGGAATGCACACTTTGATTCCTGTCAGTGTCCAGGATCCCTGGCTTAAAAACTCTCTGTAATCTCCCCATGCTGCAGTGCAATTGCAATCACGTTAGCATGAAATGCCTCTATGAAGTTCTGGCGCAGTCAGCTGAGCCCTCATTGCTCCAATTCGCCTTCATTTTGCAAGGTCTTCATGGCTAAGCCCCAGAGGGTCATGCTAGAGAAGAAGGGGCCCTCGTTACTCTTGTAAGGGGCAGACGAGGTGCGGCTGCCCAGGGGGTCACCGTCCAGGCCAGCCACGGAGGAGCGGATCATGGGAATGCTATCAGACTGCAAGGGTTCCTCTGCCGAGGACACATCCACATCTGCATAGGCATATGGTGGCGGTGCTGGTGGAGTCTGCTGTGCCTGGGCTTTCAGCAGTTTAGCAGAATCCACACCGACTTTCCCCACGTTTGCCGAGTCGTGGTGTTGGATCATCGATCGCAACTTGCAGTAAGAATCTGCAGAACTGTCAAATTCAGTGGCATTTCCAGTTGGACGAACTGGAAATTTAACAGACACCGGTAACAACGTAACAGACATTTCTTGGCCAAAAGAGTCAGAGCTCTGGGACTTGTCAAGGTCGGAGGTTTCGATCCCTGGAGCGAATTCCTCGAGTGTGCTGGGCCCCTCCTCGGAGGCTTTGCAGTGCATCTTCTTGTGGCGCCGCAGCACAGCCGAGCGGGTGAAGCACTTGTTACACGTCTCACAGGTGTAGGGCTTCTCCCCTGTGTGAGTCCTCACATGCCTGCGCAGGTCACCCGAGCCTGCAAAACATTTCCCTGCAAGACACATCGAGATTTTGTTCTTAACACAAGTGAATAAACATGTTTTAATTACAGAAACTATCAAGTGATAAGGTATCATATATCCCAGTCATTTATCTAGAACGGGTTCAAATGAGTTCCATCTATTTTTACAATTCCATTAACTTGTTTCTTCGTCTTGATCTGATTTTTTCGCTTGTGTTTCCCAACAAATGGGTTTAGCTTTTGTCTCCAGAGACAGGAATATCCATTAGCATTTGAAAGATGTGAGTGCTCTCAGTTTGTCTCAATCTTCATGGAGAAAGAAAATAATTTAAAACTATCAATTTAATTTGTCTGTCTGGAAAACAGTATGCTGATAAGCTTCTAAATATATTCTTCCAGTGAGAGCTGCATCATAGAAAGAAATGGTTTGTTCATTACCAAGGAACTACTCTCAAAGTGCTGACAAAGTTAGCTTTTTTGTTAACTTCCAGCTAACATAATGCAGTAGTCCTTTTTCATATTCTACAGTGTGAGAACTGTAATTTTTTATTGCTGTAAATATTAGAATACAGAAAAATATTCAATTGTTTGCCTATCTTCAAAGCCACAGTCTCAAATAAGCTCAATCACCATACTGCAAAGAAAAAAGTGTCTGAGGCTGAACCAAAGCAAAGTGTAGAAGAACAAGCAGAACAAGAGAGAATTAATTTCCAGAATTGCTACATGATTCAGACACCTCACATTCTTTAAAATAGTAGACGTAAGCTTATGATTTTTATCTCATTTATTTTGTGAGGACAAATACCAACTAAAACGAACTGTATTAAATGACTGCCCAATAAAACTGCAGTCTCAATTTTCAGCAGCATACTTTTTGTTTTGCTGCACAGATTTCTCTTCAGAACAGCCATTAAACATTAATGATAAGATTAAAAATCGCTGGAGTTAATACATCTGGATATTTTGCATAATGTGAATGATTTCTTAATGCTTCATCAGATTGTCTTTGCACAACTTTTGCCTTTTCAGAATAAGAAAACTTGGCTAAAATTAAAAATATTCAAAAGACCAGTACAAGACAAAATGAAAACAAACCTGTTTAATGACAGCAACACAACTGATTGTTTATACTTCCCTATCCTGCATGTCTATATTTCCTCATTCTGCTGCAAGGCCTCCTGATAATATTGGCTTTTTCTTGTGCCTTAAAACACTGCAAATAAAACATACTGCATCTGGATGTGAACATATGAAGCTACACTCATCCAAAGCTGATTCCTCAGAACATGAATGAAATTCTATCAAAATAGGTCTTAAGGGCAAAAATACCCAGTAGTAGTCAGGATGCTAGAGTAAGAAATGAGATCAGGATGGACCTGAGCAAAGGCCATTTTCAGGTCACCCAGAAGAATAGCCTATTTAACAGATTTTGAAAATGGGTGTTCTCTGGTATGAAATATTGGTCAAGTTTTGATGTCATTGCAGAGTAACAAGACACTGCTATTATCAACCTCTATAAGTGAATGCAGTTAAAATCAAATAGTATGCAATCGGGACAAAAAAAAAGACCCCATCAATAGCCAAGTGATGTCAAACCTAATTTTCCATCAGAAATGACTATTCTGAAAATAAATCTATTTTTGAAGCAGCTACTATCACCAGCTCTTTAGCAAACATGCGCATACACAATGCCGATTCCTCTTCCTTCCTTTCTCTAATTTTCAACTGAAATTCTCTTTTAAACTTATGAGAAATAAAGGAGTTTATTACACTAAATGAAAGACTATGAAGCATGTAAGACAGAAGATTTTGTGACTAACTTTCACAACATGGTATTTCAATTTAAAATAATTTTGGTTAATTGTTATTCTGCTGGCAAAGGCGCTTTTACTTATCATTTGAAAATCACAGATACAACCAAGCAATGCACAGTGAATCTTACCACAAGCTGAACAGCTGTATGGTCTCTCTCCAGTGTGTCTTATTCTGTGCTTTACCAATTTTCGTTGCATATTAAATGACTTCCCACATTCATCACAGGTGAATACTTTGTCTGCTGTATGGGTCTTTTTGTGCTCCTTTAAATTACTGAAGTTACTGAACCCTAGAAAAATGTGACAGACAATGAGATTAAAATGACTCCCCACATTTCAGTCAAAAAAAACCTGAGGCAGAAACTTTGGTTCTTACACACCTCTGCCACATATATCACACAGGTGAGGTTTTTCTCCAGAATGAATAATGATATGACGCTGAACATCACCAGAAGCAGCAAATCTGTAACACAACACAGAAACCCAATTAGTGTCTTTAGAAGGACCTCATTTCCCCAAACTAAGTATCATGGAAATTGGCTTTAATGAATGCCTGATGTTCTGAACAAAGACTAAGACCTAATACACAGATAAATGGATGCAGTTCAGAAAAACATTTTAACTGACAACATCCAATTGAATTTGTGCTAGAAAAATCATCCAAAATATTTCTATCATTAATGTTACTAATTAATTCTGCATTTTATGCTACTCCTACATTAGAGCATTTTCTGTCACCTGTTTGCTAGCAGAAGGCAGAATTATTTAATGCTTCCCTTAAACTTGTCAAATTTCCCATTATTCAGAATTCCATAAAATGTAAAAAAAAAAAGTGTCACCCAATAACAAAAAAAAGTGAGAGAAAGGTACAAGCTTGCATGATTTATTGTGACTCACAGTGTTCAAAATATACACAACAGGATATTCTTAACTACATACCAATATACAAAAAATTCAGACCACAATCTCTGGGGCCATGATTATCTTACTCACAACAAGTTTAGTGGAGATTAGTAGAAAACATGAACAAATTTTTTCATGTTAACTTTACTAAGATGAACATATTTACTCACCTCTTCCCACAGATTTCACAAATGTATGGCTTCTCACCAGAATGTCGACGTAAATGTGTCTGGAGATTACCTGCCTGAAGGGACAGTAATTTAAACATGTAAATTCAGCTAGCCTGTTGTATACAGATTAAAAAAAAAAACAATGATGGGAACATTGAGACATTGAGATGGGAAACATTTCTAAGGCAATGAAGACTACAAAGCATGTATGAACTTAAACATTCTTATGTAGTAAAGACAGACTACCTGTACTTCAATATCTAATTGTTTATGTATGCAATTATACATTGACAAGAACAGAAATAGGGAAAAAAGTAAAAACAAGATGCTTGAAATGTAATGCTAAGGGAATATAAAGACCTATAGTTGAAATTAGATCCAATTATAAATGAAAATTACACTATCTTGAATGTGGAGAAAAAGAAAACTTACTAACTTATTAGCAATATGGTTCACGTTAGTCTTACTTTCCCTGTCCTATAAATAAAATATTGTTACACAAGGATGTCTGAATTCACCTACAAAGTGAATCCATAAAATCCATAAAATACTCAGATGCACCAAACCTGAAATTATTTACTCATACCAAATTAGAACAGGAAGTACAGAAATGAATGAATGGGATGACTGGTAACTATTTTATTACATATCTTTCTTCTCGCAATCCTATAAAAAACATGCCAGTCTAGCAGGCAAACCAGACAACAATTAGATAAAACCTTCTTACTGTGTCTAACTTTTAAAGAAAATGTTTTAAAGCCACTGGTCCTTCTGAATGGAGGGACTGAGTCCAGTTCTCCACTGAGAGACTGAGTCCACTGAGTCCAGTTCTCAAAGCACAAGACACACCTCGTAGAAGAGCTGCAGATATTCCATACATTGTGAGTACTTCCACGCTCAGTTTCTAACCCTTCCACTCCCTTTTATTGATAACAGCCTGGTTTTATTTAAGTACACTAAGGAAATATTAAGACCTTTAAATCAGGAAAGAAAATTTGGGATGCAAAGATTATCATGTCCCCATCAGTCACAGTAAGACAACAAAAATAAGATTCAGAGTAACTTCTGAGTTATTTAGATAATAAATTACCTGTGATCCATCACTGTAATCAGACTTTATAATATGCCAGAACTCAAGTACTGCAGGCACACACAAACAGAGCACAGTACCAAATGGATCAATGTTTGAACCCTGAGAGAGCTTTCTCTAACCACTGTAAATTTTTTCAAACAACAGAGTGACTGAACTGTTTACTAAGGCCATACTTTCTAATACTGAAATCCACTCAAATAGAGGCATTAGGTACTTATTTCAGGGGAAGAAGAAGATGAACCATGGAATAATTCTTGCTTTTCAAAGACGAGAGATTTCATGCAGAGGGCATTTGGGAAAACCATACAGAAAAAAGACAGAACCTTTACTTCTACCCGTGTCAGAAACAAATGAATCGGCATTTGAAAATTATTCCAGATAAAGATAGAGGGTGAATTTGAAGTGCAACAATTATTTTAAAATAGTTCCCATACAGGCATTTTAAGTAAGAATAAAAACATTTTACAGAAAGCAGCAAGGGGATCCATTTCTTTATTACAAGCCTATGTAATTTTCTCTTAATGAGGGCAAAGCTTGTTACTAACTGTGCTAAGACAAAAAAGGGTGAAAACATCATAACTTGTATTATTTCTTAAGTTTTAAAGCTGGTACAAAACCTTGGCTAAAGCATCACATGCCATCTCAATAAAAAGAACCTAAGGGGACTTCTACTTGCATTTCAGCACAAGAAAAAAAAAATATTCAGAAAAATCCTCTTAATGATTGCATAGAACTCCTCACAAATTTGGAGACCAGACAGAAACAACAGACTTAGTCCTTTTGTAAATGGTAAGCTTTCAAAATGGAGGAATTTATGCACATGGGCCCCCAAAAGATCTGCAGAAGGAGGTAAAACACAGTATCCCAAATCATCAGCCAGAATCCACATCACAACAAGCTGTATGCAAGGAGTAAGGGAAGATGCAGGCTTGGAAGTAAAAAAGGAGTGTCTTCCTCAAAAAAATCAAAGGCACTTATGACTATTTGTTCCCAACTCTGAGTTCCCATGTCAATTTCCTCTACTTTTATTTTCTGCTGCACACTCCAACACACAGCACATCAGCTACAGTCAGCAGGAGCAGACATCCCACCAGGCACAATGGCTGCACTGTCTCAAAAGCACAGAACGTGAAGGCTTAAATAAGAAAAGTGTTTCTATTTCTGTGCCTGCAGACGGAGAAGATAAAGGACAAGATCAGAGATGGTATTTTAAGCAAAAAGTAGATAGTAATTATCCTTGCATCCTACTTTCTGGTAGGTGGAATCTTACTTACTTGCAGGATTTAAAAGCAAGTACCTCAGAATTATGCAAGACCCTTTTATGACCAGAGAAAGAACTGCAGCTGAATGCTCTGGCTCATGTGCTGGATGTGTAGGGATTGTCCAGCAATCTGTATCTAATCTACCTTCAGGCAACTGAGGTAACACAGAGGGAAGGGAAGCTGTTTGGGAGTGTTTAATTAAAAGGCAGAAATTTGCAGCTTTGTCAGGGGGGTTGTTTGTTTCTGTAATTAAAGAGGAGCAAAATGAGTTGCATGAGGAGTCTGTCATGCCTGTCATACACTGAGTTTGTGACACTTCCCCCCTCTTCCCCCACTGTAGTGGTACAGAATACCACTCTATTTGCCAATACCACTCTATTTGCCAAAAGTACTTTTAATGGAATTAGGAAATATCCACGGTTTTCTTTCAAAAACTAGAAGTTCAGCCATCAAAATGAATGAAAATGTTCTTTTTTGCCTAAAAAGTAGACCTAGTTTGGCTTAAAATTGCTCAATATGCATGATGAAACTACTGTTCACTGGATCCAGTCTCATATTCATATTTAGCAATAATGTGAAGGACACAAAGGCATCAATCATGGGTCAAACAAGTCCCACTGTTGAGCTGTGAAACTGAAGCAGGAGAAGCATAACCAGTGGTGGGTGGGTAGACAAAGAGCATGTAACTCTAATTCTTAAACCAGGACCCATAAGAAATGCCAAAGCTATTTGACAGTAATTATGTAATCTTTGTATAAAAATATGCACCTGTTTATTGTCTGCTGTACCTAGATGTGCACATTCCAACCACGAAATCAGAAAAGAAATAGACATTTTGGAAATGTGAGACAACCAGGCACCAAATTTGTTGAAATTGCTGTACCCAGAACAGGAAGCAAGTGCTGGAGGGCAAATCAAGCAGCTAAAGCTTAGGCCCTGTATGTAAGTATGCAATTATACAAGAAGTCTTTTAAAATCATAGCTGAGTTTTGTCACTTCAGGCAGGCTGTGGTGTTCTCACTGGAAGAAACAGCGCAATTATATAAATACAACTTTTTTTTTATCTGACTCACATCTACTTAATAATTTATGCCACTTAGGAAGATGAAACTGTATTGTGAATACAACATTATATAAAACTAGAAGCTGCACTTTTTTCAGACACTGTAAAAATGCTATTCACAACATACCCCTAAGCATAAAGCAAAAGAACAGTTTGGAAATGAATGTTCTCTGTATTTCTAATATAGTTGTGGCTCTGTATAGTTAAACATTCATTTGAAGGTAAAATGCATAACACATCTACTGAGAGCAAACAGAATCAAAGATACAGAATGTATCAAAGACTTAACGCTAAAGATCTAAAACACTTAACATGTTATCTTCAAATAAGACATTTTAATAATTTATCCCTAACATGAACTCTGTCTTTGAACGAATAAAAAGAAAATCTAATCTTAAACCCAAGATTTTTAGAACCAACAGAGATGCATTTCAAGTGTAATAAGTACCATAATATATAAAATATTCCCACCTGTGAGAAGTGTTTCCCACAAATGTTACATTCAAAAGGTTTCTCACCTAAAAGAAGAAACAGAACATAGAACTTCTAGTAGTTGCAGTAGAACAGAAATGTTTAAAATTGGTACACTTCCTTTTAAAACACGTAATCTAAGAGTAAAAAATCTCCCCAAAAGGACACTTACCTATGTATTTAAGGGGAATTCAAGAGGGAAGTCCAGCATTTACCACTAAGTCTGTATGGCAGACTTGCCCAGAAACAGAATTTATATTTCAAAACTAGTAGAAGAGCTTTGACATGAACGGGTGAGAATTTTTTTTTTAAATACTTTTCTTTCCAAATGAAAAAGGTATCATATCACCAGGAAGAACAGAATAGATGACAAGGTCCAACAGGAACAGTGATGGGAAGTGCACCCGTTTTTTCACTTGCACAGACAGAGGCACATTCTTAAAAAGAAGGAAGAATGAGGAGAAGCAAATTTGGAAGAATTGTTTCCTGATTTCAATTTCTACCATACTTCTTTGCTCAGCACATAGGCATTCACTTCTAGAAAATATGTATTTGCCTTCAAATTCTCATCCTATATAAAAGTATCTGAAGATCAACCCAAGTATTTAACTCCAAAAATTTATACATATATAACTGCTATTCTTGAATCTCCAAAAACAGATTACCAGCTTTAGTAAGAGCTGGTGCAGCCCATTCTAGCTTTTTAAAATAACTTGACTCTCAGTCTGGAATGTGACTGGACAACACTTCAATTCTCTCAGTCAAATAAAGATAATTATGCTTTTGTAATTACTTTTTCTCCTCTACAATATTTTGTAATGGTGGGGTTTTTTCCCCTGCTTAGTTCTTGGTTTCCTTGTTTTTACACTGTTGATAAAATTTTATGTGCATCTTTTAGAAGTTTGAAAACAAAAATGACGTTTAAATACCACTGATTCAATGACAGCCACACTTATTATCTTTCATGAGTCTAACTGCAAGTTTAAAGGACATTTATAATCTGCCCCACAGGTATAGGGCAACAAAACTAGTGTAAATCTGTGTTATTTTGCTGACTAAATATTTCCAAAGGGAAAAAGAGATCTTACACTGTGTGTCATCTTGGTCATGATTAAAGAATTTGTCTAAAGATTTTTATTTACTTCTTTAATTATAATTTTCCTGACTTTACAGAACACTTCTTGGCTTCTCTTCCAGTAAGTATTCTCTGTATCAGTATTTTTCCTCGACCCTTGGAAAAGTTACAAGCAACGTCTACCATGGCGTGGAAGTTCCATTTTCCTTTTCTCCTGCCAAATACAGATGAAATTCTTTCAACATACTTTAGCATCAAGGACTAAATGCAATTCTCCTTAGATTTTAATACACAGAGTAAACATACAGTTATATTGCTTCATAGATTGGAACCTTGTAGTTAGTCTGACAACGAGTCTTTATCGTTGTCTACTTAATGAAGAATGGAAATCTTCTGGCAGTTTTAAAAAAGCTTTTCTTCAATTAAAAATAAAAATTATGAAACCAGTAAATCAACTATAAAGTAACTCAACTATAAAGAGCACTGAGGCTTGATTTCATTACAGCTTTAAACCTCCAAACCACTAAAAATTCTGATACTGACAACACAAATGTAAACGAAACCTACAGGGAGCCAGATCTGTAGCAACTGGGGAGGATTCTGAAAACATAAAAGCATCAAGACAATATGAAATTGAGGATAAAAAACACTAGTAAGCAATTTTTGCAGAAATTACCTATACAAAAAAAAATTACTGTAGACCTAAAGAATACTATCTGAACAGGAATCCACTTTGAAATGACTAGAGGGAGAGGAAAGGAATTGGAGGCTTAAATTTCTTGAAACTGTTATTGTAGGCTGCATGCAGCCTCATTATAACTGAAATGATGTACAAAGAATTGGAGTTTTTTTCCCCCAAGATAAAAAGAAAACAAAAGGGGTTTGGTTTTTTTCAAAAGAAACATCAAATTAGTTTTTGGAGAACAATTTTGTATTTGCATAGAATTCCAAACCACTGGGCTTATGATGTAACCTGTTGCTCAGAAGCAATTAGCCTCACTGTACTCAAGGGTGTATTAGGTAGAGTGCAGCTTATAAACTGAAGATTATTCTTCTCTGCCTATCACTGGTGAGACCACATCTGCAGCCTTCAGAAAAGAAGGCAAAGGGGAAACCTTACTGCTGTCTACAGGCTTGGGAAGGCAGATGCAAGCAGGTTTTCCTGGTACACAGTCTTATGACCAGAGGTGATAGATAGAAGCTTGATCATGAGAAATTCCAAATAGATATATGAAAATAATCTTTTAACCCATGAGGGTGGTCAGACACGGGGAGTGATTGCCTGGAGAGGCTGTGGAAATTCTGTCCTAAGAGATGTCCAGAATTTTGACTACACAAGGTCATGACCAAAACAACCCAATCTGATTTGATGTGCCTTGAGCAGGAGACTGGAGTAGATTACCTCAGGAGATCCATTCTAATCGAAATTATTCCGATTCTACAACTGTCAATAAATTCTAAAACAAAAACCTTATCTGAGAATACCATGACTGTATCCTTCTTGTTCAACACCCTGCAAGGAGATGTGAAGATAAAGTACACAACAGTGTGATTCATGGCTGGATCAAAAGTAATAGAGAAAAATGGGAAAAGTAACAACTGAATACAATTTAGACAACGCTTCAACCAACATCCAGAGGACTTTACTTTTGAACCCTTGGACTGCCTTGTGTTTTCTATCTTCTGTTTTATCTTCCTTGTTCCACATTCTGCATGAAGATAAAGTACACAATAGTGACCAAAGCAGTGCTGTGTCAGCTCCAGAGGAGAAAGGCATGAAGGCAGAAGTTGTGTTCCTGAAGAGATCACAAAGGTGAGGAGCTGTACTCACTAAGGCATGGAATGCTGGCAAGTTGCTCAAGCAAAGGTCGGAATGAATAGGTAGAGGATCAACAATGTATTACTTGGCAGTGCTACTCTGCTCCTGCTGCATTCCATCCTGCCAAGAATGCTTTCCATTGGCCTGGATTTGTTTTGGGTTGTTCTTTGAGATGTTCCCTGAAAATACATAAAAATACCCCAACAAAACTGCTGGATGTTCCTGGACAGGTATGGACTATATAAAGAGATATACTTGCTTCCTTTCTGTCAGACAAGTCACTATAATAAAGAATAAATTATAACCTTCAGTCAAAATCAATCAAAGTCAATGCAGTAAGCTCTGTTGAGAGATTGCTCTAAGCGTCCACTAGCAATACAATTGAAACAGCCAGACATGGCAGTACAATGACTGTTGAACACAAACTGAAGTCTGGCTGCCTTCACATAGAAAACTCATCAATGCACCCATGCTAACCTGTAAATTCTTTAGTAATTTCTAGTGTTCAGGGACAGAGAATTTCACATGTGCTTTTTCTTGACAACCAGGCCACCACAGCACTGGTTGAAAGAGTTGTCATTTGTGGGTTAAAAACAGATTTGCCAGTGTTACATGTCCATTTCAGCTTCCTTCATCTCTCCAGCAAAGCCACATTGGGACGACTTTCAGTAAGCACTGTAATACTTAAATGCTTGCTAACCCTTTTGCTTAGCTCTAGAAAATGAATGTTTCTAAATAAAATTGATTAGCTAGCAATCTGCTATGCTTTCTGAAGTGGCAGATGAATGGAAATGGCTTTTAGCATATACTTACATTACTTAACTACCAGTTTATCTAACATTAACAATACAGATGTGCTCTGTACCTTCTGCTCCAGATCTTTCCAATATTACCAACCTACTCACTATCCACTGTTATTTTCCAAACACTCTTCTTGCACTAGCTGGATATTTAAAAATAAATTAACATGAATAACAGGGATATAACAGGGAATAATTCCCAAAAATAACGGGAAAGCAAAAAGGCATTTCTAGTCATATCCTTGCCTCAGTTTTTCCATCCTTTGATGTACATATTATTTGTTAAACTTAGGCTCTTACACTTCTGTCATCTTAACACCTCTATAGAAGAATGCTAATGCCACATTAACTAGCATTCAAACCTGGATTTTTTGAAAACTACCTGACGAAGATGGTGTATGAAAAGCAGCAGAGTTCCTGAATCCTGGAGTCTCTCTAGCACAAACTCACATGTTACTGTAGTCTCTCCCTTAGCTGGGACTTTTCTAGATGCTCTATCTGATCACCTATTTTCCTGAAAATCTAGGATATTAAAATATATCTGATGATACTAGCTCAAAGCCGATAGTAAGATTCAAAAAAATACAAGGCAAAGAAAGGATCTAGGTAAGAGACATATGCAACTCTTTCACAGGAGAACAAATGAAAAAAAACTTATTAGAAACACGAACACACAGAAGCAGTTAAAGCAAACAATTGACAACTTCAGGAAGCTAATGTAAAATGTTCATATTTTTAGGTTCTGGGAAGATTTTTCTATGAATAACATGGAAATATAAACTTTTCATTCTAAGGATCAATTAACAAAATAAATGAATGTCTGCTAAGAGAGTTTCATATTTAGTATCAAAGTACCAGTAGATGTATTATCATTTCCAAAGTGATGTTTATTTGACAAGATTGAGAGAGATGCATTTGTATATTTAATACAGGGGGAAAAAAAGCAAAAAATATTCAACAGCTTAATCAGGAGTAACACCATCACAAGGACTTTGAATCAATGGTGTTACCTGCCTAGCCAAGGTAATTCTTAAAAACTCTTAAAAAAGCATATCTAACAATAGGACCTGCTGGTTAAACTGCACAGACAAATTAATTAATTTGAAGGTAAACTATGTCTTGTTTTTCACTGGAATAAAAAGATACTTAGAAATAAATCTATGTTAGGTTTAAAAACATTAGCTGTGCATTTTTAAAACAAAGTACATTAATTAAAAAATCCCACTTACTCTGCAGCCTGCAAGAGCCTTACTCTCTAGGCAAACACAATTAAAGTTGTTATAAGGCATATTTCTACAGGTTAAAGAAAATGACCAGCAAACCCCAATCACTTTATCTCACAATGAATATATGACCAGAGAGAACAGAAGTGTTCTAGTATACTTAGAGTACCATTTATTTATTTACACTTTTTACTGTTATCTGGCTCAAATATCTGGGCCACCTGACAAACTGACTAGAAATGACTCATCTAAATGCAGGACAAAATCAACATTTTAACTGAAATTTAATTTTCATTGAATTCAAACAATGTTCTTTGTAAAAGCACCCAAAACCCCAAATACATAGGAGAATCTTTTCTACAATTCCCAGCAAAACTCAGTATTACAGTTCTTTATTCCTGTAGGATTATCCATTAAAAAAAAAAACAACAAACCAAACCACAGCTTTTTGAAAGTAGACCCCTTTACCAGCATCTTTGAATCAAAAGATACTGCAAAATATCCTCTGTAATTGAAATATTTGGTCTGCAGACCAAGTAACTGATAACTGTACCTGTATGAGACCTTTTATGTAGCTCCAAATTGCTTGGATGTTTGAAAGCCTTCCCACACAACTCACAAGTATATTGCTTCTGTGACAGAAGAGTCTGTGATTGTCCTTCTTGTTCCAAAGGACCTTGAGATCTTTCCATTTCAACAGTTTGTTCAAAATTCTCAGAATTCACTAAATCTTCAGCTTCTTTTTCATCAGTAACTCTAATATCTGTCGTGTCTGTGGTACTTTCACTTACAGGTTCAATTACTTCTGTTATTCTACTGTCATCTCTCTGGGGCTCAGGCGGCTGCTCTGCTGATTTCTGAGATCTTAGGAAATTTAACTTTTTGAGGTGTATTGCCTTCTTCAGCCGCATCTGTCTGGTGGGCTGTGTAACTGTGCTCTCTGCATCTTGGTCTGGAGTAGCTTCGTTAGCAGACTGAACCAGAAAGTTTGACGGCAAATGATCAGGGGTTTCCAGAATACACTCAGAGTGATTGACAGTGCAAGAATTATTCTCCACCGTGTTTACTTCCGTGGATGTGTTGTAAGAAAAGGATGGTTCAGCTCCTCTCTCGTGATCAGAGCAAGCATTTTGTTTATAGAACTGTTTACTGTAAAAGTTGCGTAGTTTATAGTAGTAATTTGGTTGTTTAAATGGAAGCTCTGTGCAGTTGCCATCTAAGGAGTCTTGTGGTTGTTTCTGTCCATCACCCGAGGAGGTGTGCAGATTAACAGACTGTGATGCATGTGAGTGGTGCTCAGCCAGGACTTTGTTAGTTTGTGTGTCAGCTGAGCATTCAGGCAACAGGTTTGTCCCATAGCTGTCACTGGCACAGCTGCTATCCGTACCCAAAGTATTCTGCAGTGAAAATACACTATTACAAGGCATGCTGGCTGCTTGCGCCACAGTGGTGGAAGATTTTAAAAAGGTGTGGCAAATGTTCAGCACATTTTGCACTTGGAGACACTGTGCAATGTCCAGCATAGCTTGTACATTTTCCTGACTAAGATCCAGGTGAGAAGTGTACATGAAGTCTAAGATCTGGCCTATGCCACCCACATTTTTAATGTCCAAGTGAAACACGTCATTCTTCTGGCCTGAGGAATTCTGGAAAAGGGTCCTGATAAAATAAGGCAAATATTCAAATACAAACACAAATAATTCACAAACACTTCAATAATAAAAATACACATACACGTCAAATAGATTGTCTGGTATGAAACAACAGTTTGTACTCTAAGGCCTTACCTAGACTGCTTTATTTTTGAAGATGAATTTCTCAAAACTGCTCAATTACTTGTCTTATATATTAGCTCTACATTAGTGCACTTGAAGTATAAATCAGAGCAAATGATACTTTATCTAACTTTAATTCTCTGTTTTCTAATGTTTTCAAATAACACCCTATCCTTGTGGTTTCTTCTCCACTGCTCTTCACACATTAGGTGCAGTAGTGTATTTATGGACAATTTGCAAAACCAGTTGACTCAGAATGGGCTCTCTCCTTTCATCACGGCAAATCAAACTAGACATGAGAAATTTTCTAGCAAAATGCAGAAGACAGACTTCAAAGTAAGCTAAACTATTCTCCTCTGGCAACTGAGCTTCTCCATCAAACTCTATCAGTTAACCTTACTGAAGTTCCTAGTATTAGCTCTTTCTCCACAAAAACACAAGACGATGGCAATATTAAACAAGAAGATGGCATTATTTTCAATCTATTCTCTCATTAAAAAAAAAAAAAATTTTTTTACTGGTACCGGATGAGAATCAAGTGAAAGAATAATGAAGAGTACATAATCAATCCTAAAATACCAGGGCAACCATACCTACTGAATTGTCACTGAATCCTTAAAGTGAACGAATTCACAAAACTTTTTACTATTTGACGTAAAGTATTCTCAGCATCAGAGATGTAATTCCTCACATGCCCAACCAGTCCTAGATTAAGTGGGTTCATACTCTCTCTCAGTCAGGAATTTTATGTCTTCCCATTAAAATCCTGATACTCCCACAGCAAACAATGACATATAAATGGGGTCAGGTCACTCATATGTAGTTTTTTTCCTACATTAGAAAATGCCCCAAACTTGATGGCTCCTCTTTGTGGGCTAAATCTCAAATTAGGTTTTGTTTAAAGGTGGGCATAATAACAATGAGCTTTAAATCTTCAGAAAATGTGAGTCTGTGTTGAAGCTTTAGAAATGCAGGGGATACACTGAAACCAGTGCCCACATCCAAGTTCTTTCATAAATCTAGATCATCCTATCTAAATTAAAACCATAACTATAATGAACAGATCTGGCTTGAGAGTCTAAACTAATTAGCCACTTACATCCTACTGAATTTTAATAGAAGTTGAGCACTTAGTTCTTTTTAACTATATTAAGAATTTGGTCATGGAGCATAATTGCACTTCATCAGCAGTACTACACCACTAAAGGAGAAAAAGCAACCTGTTATCTTTTTTCCCTGGTTATAATATAAAAATAGTTTTTTTACAAATGAATTAGAAGTCAAGCTTTAGAGAGGTTTCAAAAAACATCTCTAAAAAACATCAAAGGTCTAAAAACTATCAGATCTAACAGCTTGCTCACAACTAGTGTAAAACACTGAGTTGGGAGATCCAGCACCCTCCAAAATTTGGAGGCACAATAGAGGGCAGTACAGAAGGGAAAGAAACCAGTGATGTGGCGTAATGGACAGGTGGCCAACCACATTTGTTGTCTCTGAAAATCTGAATAAGTAGAGATTCAATAACGACCTACACAGTCAAATTTTATTTTGAATATGATTGATGAAACAAGTGCCATTATTCAGAAGTGGATAATGTTTCATTTATTATATCTGTTATCTGGCTCTGTTCATATAATCTACTACCTTCCTTGTAAGCAGTAATCTTTTACTAGTGAAATACTGAATGTAGGTCTGTGCCAGAATCCATTATATGAGGCAGTATAAATAAGTAAATCAAGAAAATGTCAAAATCAATGTGCATACTATGCATACTTGACACAGCTTTATCTCCGGACCATTTCCCTTTTCTCCTTGTACTCCCAAGAGTTACTTAGCCTGCAACTACCAGAAAAAGATACCCTTCTCAGAGAAAAGCTCAGCCAACACCATTTAGTTAACTTTTTGAAGAGAAGAATTTTCTATCACATACCTGAAATATTGACTGAAAGCTGCTAATACATTTTTGTGTGCTTTGAAGCAGACTCCTTTCACCACCAGCATGCAGTCACAGAGAAGCCCCTGAATGCGTTGTTCATGCAGCTGCTGGAGAAGATGACAGCTATGGCTAGCAACAGTGTCCATGCTAGAAAACCACTTAAATTACCTACAATGAAATAAAATGATAATGTGAATATTAAATTGCAAAATTAATTTCAAAATATTAAGAACATTTTTTCAATTTTTTTTAGCTTTCAAAGGAAACAGACTTCAGTTCACACCTGCAACGTGAGCTCTAACAACATTTTTCTGGTTAAAGATGAGTCACATTATTGCTCACAAGTAGGTACACAGCAATATACATAGCAAATACTGATTTTAACAGAGCTTTGCTTACAACAAAGAGCTTCTTCAGAACTCTAATAGTGCCCCAACAAATTGAACTCCATTACCACAAAAAATGCACCCCAGTTTAGACAACTTCCACAATAATTACATTCTAATGCAAAAATATATCACATGCACAAAATCTGTAGCATTTGTAGAGGAAAACCTCAGTTTCTTCACCCTGTAAACTCAAACAGGAGAACATAGTACTAATATTATTTAAGACATATTTGTTACTGTTCTAGCTATGTACATTTCCATTGCGGTTCTGATTAATTAGACGTGTTAGCCTGGTATTGTTTTTAATACAATGTAATATCGAAATGAAAAAAATCCCGTTTGAACAGGTTGAAAAGACAAGTCACATTTCCACAGAACACATTTACATTGAATTCTGTATTTCCTTTCTTTTTTTTTTTTTACAAAGATGTAATGCTTCCCCTGCACACTTGTAAATAGGACAGTTCTAACTCTTAGGACAATCAGAATATCTAGTCTTCTAACTAGGAATGAAGGGGGAAAAATTTCCTGTTTTAAGAAATGAAGTAAAAAAACCACCTTGTGTTAAGCACGACCAGAAAGCGGTCGCCCCACTCTCAAATCTCATGAACGGTAACAGCTGCACATTTTAATTTATCCTGTTTTACTGTGAATCACTGCCTCCTGCTGTATTACATGCGAGGCTATTATATTGTGCTTTTTCACTATTAATGCCTATCATGTTTTGACCAGGCTTTAAAACAAAGCACATTAATTTGCCAGGTAAGTGTTTTCTCTGTGAACGTCTCTCCCATACGGCATCCTGCAATTACTTTGACACCAGTGAATTGCCTCTCATCCATCAGGTGCGTGTCTCCCCAGGGGCCCGGGGAGAGCCACTCCCGAACAGGGGGAGCCCCTGAAACAGCCTATTTAGGGCTCAGCTCCCCTCAGCCTTGCCCTGATGGAGCCCAGGCTCGTGGTGCCGCACGGAGAGGGGACAGAGGGAGGGTGTGCAACACGGCGGGGCTGCGCCCGGGGACGGGCGGCGGGGTCGGGCCGGGGCTGCGGGCGGGCCTAGCGCAGCCGCTGCGGCGGCGGGAGCGCACAGCCCCGGGCGGGGGAACGCGGTGCGGCCTGGCACGGGCGGGACGGCGGCCGAGGAGCAGGAGCCGGCCCTGCCCAGCCCAGCGCTTACCGGCTCCGGCTACCTCTCAGCTCCATCCCCGCCAGCGGCCGCTTCCGCCGCCACTCCCTCCCCTTCCCCTTCCCGTTCCCGTTCCGCTGCGCGGGGCGGGGCGGGGGCAGCGCAGGCGCGGCCGTGAGGCGCGGAGGGACGGGCGGCACGTGCTGCGCGGGAGGCGGCAGGCCAGGTGCGGGGGGGCGGGGACGGGATGAAGCGGCACGGCACGGCACAGCTGGCTGCCGCCCGGGAGCACGGGTGGCGGGCCCGCCGGACTCTCCGCCCAGTGTGGCCCAGCCAGCCTCCGGCGCTGCTAGGCTGGGCTCGGCCTAAACGGGTCTGCAGCCGCGGGGAGCGGGACGGAGCGGCGGGAGTGCCGCAGGGGAAAGGAGCGGGACGGGGAACGCCGCCTGCGAGGCGTATCGGCGTGGGGACGGGAGTTACTGGTTCCGGGATGGGGTGGCGGGTACAGGGGCTAGTGGTTTCTCGGTTCGGGTGATGGGTATGGGGGCTAGTGGCTCCCCAGCTGGAGTGCTGAGTACGGGGGTCACTGCTTCCCCGGTTAGAGATGGGTCCGAGGCTTACTGGTTCCTGGGTTGGGGGTTCCTGGTTCCCTGTTGGGATGGGGGGTACGGGGCTTACAGGTTCCCGGGGTACTGATCTCCCCTGCGCCCAGCGAGGGCATCGGGTGAAGCGAGCTCCTACACATGCACAATCGGGCTGCTTGCCCTGGCTATCAGTGGGTGCAAAGGTGCGTTTGTCTTCGGCCCCCAAGCGTTTCTTTCTAGCTGCTAATTAAGAGCTCCTTCTTGTATTTCTAGAGTTGCGCTTCTGTGGGAAGGAAGAAGCTCCTGACCAACCACTCGCCAGCATGGTAGTTTTCACATGCAATGCGTGTGGAGAAGCTGTGAAGAAAGCACAGGTTGAAAAGCATGTGAACATCTGCAGAAACTGTCAGTGCCTGTCTTGCATGGATTGTGGCAAGGATTTCTGGTAGGTAGCGGGTCTGAAGTAGTGTTGCTACAGTGTTGCTACTTCAAACCCCTCTGAAGGGACTGTCACAAATACAAGAGGTGCAAGTCAGAAGTTTTCACTGAAGGCTCTAGCATGACAGAAATTTCTGTGCTGTTACAAGCAGGTACTTACTTTAAGCACATCAGATTTTACTCATTTAAGCGTTGACAGCCCTAAGGTTTAAATGATCTGTTCATTTAAATCATCTGTTATTTCAGTTTGTTGATTAGCTAAGTGTTGCAGTTTGAAGACTGAACCATTTCAGTGACCTGTGGTTAAAAATCTCTTTGTGTTCAGGGGTGATGACTATAAGGAACACGTGAAGTGCGTAAGTGAAGACCAGAAATATGGTGGAAAAGGTTTTGAAGCCAAAACTAGCAAAGGAGATGCTAAACAGCAGGAGTGGATTCAGGTAAGGTTTATACTGTGTACACCTACAGTGACTATTGTCTGTAATCATTAAAGGCACAAAAGGGGCTATACTGGCTCAAACCAGAGACCTGTTTTACCAGTATCCCCAGCTGTCTTCTGCCATTTCCTTGGTAGGTGTGAGTTTCTCCTGGTATGAAATGTGTCTTTTGTTTATTTTGAAGCTGTCTCTTACTGGTTTGATTTAATGTAACATTCCCAGCCGCATACAAAGAGACATTAGTTGCTGCCTATCCTTTTCATGCCATATATGCTTTTGTAGACCTCTGTTAGGCATCCCTCCCATCTTATAGTGTTTGTTCAAGGCTCAAAAATCCTACCCTGCTCAGTTGTTCCTCATATGTAAGTTATATCTTTGTTGCTCCACAGTCCTCCCACTTCTACTATATACTTGTGAAATGCTGTTCAAGATATGGGTGAACCATAGATTTACTCTGTGTCATAATTATGTTTTCTTTGTCCTTTGTTACTTTCTAACTGATTTTTGTCAGTTAATTTACTACTTTTGGGTAGGTTTTTTGTTTGGTTTTTTTCACTGCTGCTGATCATTGTGCTGGCATTTTCATGGAATTGGCTATTTTTAAGCTCCAATGGTCAGCTTAAAGCCTGCAATTTTAGATGTGAAATTAGGATTGCTTTTCCTTTGCTTCTTGCTTGACATAAAATTGTGATGAATATATTTCACCTTTTTATTACCTGGCTTTCTGGAATCCTCATAATCCTCATCCTGAATAGCTTCATATCATCAGGAAAATTTTTGTCCTCTTGTCAGATATTTTTGTAAAGATGTTGAACAGGAGAAGCTGCAGCATGGATAGAAATATCTCCTGCCTTTCTGAACCTACCCTCTTACGGCTGTCCTTCAGAGGTTTTTTGAAAGAACTTCAAATACATGTTTAAAACTCCATTAACAATAAGTTAGATCACCTTTATGCATGGATTTGTTGATTTCTAGCTAGTGTAGAACACAGCCTAACAAGGTGCTCAGCTACATGCATACTTGTAGTATATGTTTAATACCATTAAAGTCTGAGATGAGTGCTGTTTTTGAGATTGATCATTGTTTGAGGATATTGGTAAAGGCAGTATGATGTGAGTTCTGTTGCTTATGAACATTGGTAGCCTGCCTCAATAGTAAATAATTCCTGTATAGAAAGGTGAGGTATTACTACCAGACACCCATTTCTGATAGTCTTAACAAATTCACAAAGCCTTTCAGTCAGTAGATTTTCAGAAGAGCAGGAAAGGTCTACAGTGTCTAGTGGCTACACTCTTTAAATATTGGGAAGCTCAGAGCCTTTTCTGCCCCAGAAGCAGCAGTGCTGTTCAAGAGGCTGCCATGAGGGTCTGGTTTAATCGCCTCTGTTCTCTCAAGCTGACACCAATAGCACAGGAATATCCAGAGCTGTCTTATGGAGATAATGCTTGTTGAAGCTGGCACTGCTGCCAGAAGAAATGCATGTCAGCTGTGGCATCAAAATTAGCCTGATTTTTCATAATTAACTCCAGAAATTTGCAAAAACCAATCAGTCGCTTTTCTTAATGCAGGTCTTTCTGATGCTGCAAGAATCCCTTCTGTGATACAGTTACTTTAGTACATCAGAAAGCAGTGATGAGCAGTCCTGCTTGCCTCTGCTTACTATATAGGTATAAATGCTTGACTTATCTAATGAGCTATGATAGAACCAAAGGTCAGTGTTTTTCTCATGTTTTTTGAGCACCTCCTATGAGCAGACTATATCAGCTGTGGGTACTGGGTGATTTCTGTACAGTGTGTTTCCGACTTGCACACCTTGCATGTACCATTTGATCCTTATGTTGCTTTGCTGCTTCAATTCTGTTTTTCTTCATTCAGAAAATTCATGAAGTAATGAAGAAGCCCAACATAAACCCTAAAGTGCGGAACATCCTGCAGCAAATGCGTGCCTTTGATAATATTCCAAGAAAAAAAGTAAAGTTTCAGGTATGTTTTAATAGAGATTTGCAGTAATCCATGCAGTGAGCATAAAAGTAGACTTTTTTTAGGTAGTACCACTTTTTTTAGCAAAGGTCCAAATTGCTTATTTGGACATTCATATAGGTTTTGTAATAACTGTATTTCAGATAGGCAATGGCTGTAAAATACATTTATTTGCTTAAAATGACTCTTGGTGCACTAGTTGAATTAGGTATTAAGCCAGAGATTTACCATTTAAGCTTAATCACTGTATGTAGGTTTGTTCTGGTTTTAATACCTTACTTTTTTGACTATTTGTTGTTTCTATTGAATGTCCAAAATCTTTGACATATTTTAAAGTTTTCTTATTTCTTTGGCTTTGTTTCTTCCTGGCGAAGGCAAGATCCTGTTTTGAGAGTTTTCCTGTTACTCAGTATTCGGACAGAATCTCCTACTCTGCATGCTTCGTTAAAGTAAATTCCAAATGTGGAGAACTGACTGTGTATAAATAATTTCATTAAAAGTAAAGAATTTCATTAAAAATAAAGAATTACTCACAAACTGGCCTTTCCCCCGCAGCCTGTTCAGTGCCTCAGATTGTGAGGCTGAGAAAAGATCATGCTTGTTTCCAAAGCACTCAAATAGAACCTAATAGAGCTATAGTAAAATTGCTGCTAGCAAGCTGAAGGTTAGAATATTTCTCTATAGAGTTAATGTTCTAAACAGGAAGAATGTTATTTTTAGGATGCCTCTCTTTTTGATAAGATACACTGCAGTGGAACATCAAAAGTTTTTGCAGTGCATTGTTCCAATTTACTAATGCACCTTTCCTGGGATTTTCATTGCAATGCAAAAATCTTTACATTACATTTGGGATTGAATTCCACATTTCTAAAAGCTGATCTGTTGCAGATAGTGTGAACAGCATAATTTACTGCTTTATTTTCATTTTCACCAAGAACAACTGCAATAACCCAAACAACTTTCAAATGTTTATATTGAGATACTTGCTTAAATTTTACTTTCCTGTAATAAACTAAGGTATCCATTTAGGAGCGTGACCATATTTCCAGTACACAAATAAATAAGATCAGACCATTGATGTTTTAGCTCATGGGAGCAGCCAGATGATTTGGTAGGACATTAACATAACCAGTTGTATTCAAAAGCTTGAGGATTACCTTTTGTATGTATTTATCACTTGAGGATGGCTGTTGGTGAGGCAGTTGAGAGACATGGTGTAGCCTCCTAACAGTATGTAGACATGATGTGAAACAATTCAGCAAGGAGGTTTGGAAAGTAGGAGGAACCTCTAACTAGATCTTAGTCAGAAGCAGTGAGTAGATTCTTAAATGAAAAATAAAAAACAAGAACCAGATGTATGGTAATGAAAAAAGAAAATCAGAGATTCACATTTTCAGTTATTGTTGTTTTTTCCCTGCACAGAATTGGATCAAGAACAGTTTGAGAATTAATGACAGCACTTTGCAAGATCAGGTGTGGGATGTGTTCTCGGAAGCAACAAGAAATGTAAGTTAAGATGCAGGTACAACATCATAGAAGGAATGCCCTCCAAAATGCTGGAAGGAAAGCCTTCCAGACTCCCTTTATAGATGTTAGTAGAAACACTGTCTCCATAGTTCCAGTGGATTATGTTATAATGTAATATTTCTTGACTAAATTGCTTCTTTGTGGTACACAAACGTGTTGCTGAAGTACTTGTGCATACTGGGTAGGTTGTGATTGAAAACTTGGACATGGTGACATGATGGTGCCATGATAATCAGGAGGCTAATTTATGCTACTAGTGCATAAAGAAAGGAAAATACACTACTTTTTTCTTTGGTTCCAATCTTTTACTGCACAGTAAGATAGAATAAAACATCTTTCAGAACATTATTGGCCACAAATTTATGTGTATTGGAATGAGAATGAGAAAATAATGGCACATAGTTCACCTATTTCATTAGTGGGGAGAGAGAGCCTCCAGTTTGTGGCACAAGTTCCTTCCATTTCTTTGTCCAAATGGTGGATTCACAATTTGTAGTTATTAAAATTAAAGTTTATGCTGAACATTAATTTTTTTATTAATATATTAATTATTCTACAAGAAAATCGTGATAAGCTGAGGAGCATTAAAAGAAAACCAAATACATTGAGAAAAGTACAGTTAAAACAACCAGGAGTGCCTTTCTTAGCACCATGCAATAACAGTTTTTTGTCCCAGACACATGCAAGACAGGAAAGTGGATGGCAAAAGAGATTATTACTCAAGGACCGTGTAGTTTTGTTTGTGTAAATTAAAGAGTTGTCACTCCCTTAATTACATTTAACAAATAATTTAAAACACAATAGACACTTACTTCAGCTAGAAATTATATATGTAAGATAATATTTCTTCTGTGGTGTTAATTAGCATTTAGTCTGTTAACTTAAGAATGAGGCACACTATTTCACTAGTGCTACTTCTCAGGTAGCTGGTGTCACATGTAAGCAATTTAACTGATTTCAGGATGTCAGTGTTCTAAATAGTTATCACTGATCTAGTAGAGGGAAGTTGCAATGTCAAAAAAATGCATGTAAAATTGTAATCATCTGTCTTTCAACAAAAGGTTTCAAATGAAAAGGAACAAGACAAACCACAACAGAAGGAAGAGCAGCAGTCTACAGAAACTGGGGATGAAACAGTGGCAGAAGAAAATGGAATTACAGATGATAAAACTGAGAGAAAAAAGAGTAAGAGAGAACGAAAAGAAGAGAGACAAAAAAACAAAAAGAAGGAGAAAAAAGATTTGAAATTAGAAAACCAGGCAGAAGTAAAAAAGAGTAAAAAGTCCAAAAAAGGAAAGGAGAGCGTGGAGGATGAATTTGAAATAAATGGAAATGGCAATCACATTGAAACAGAAGAGGAAACAAATGTCAAGAAACGCAAACATAAAAATGTAGAAGGTATCCATCATACAACTTACATTCTTGTTTGTTTTGAAGATGCTTTTTCTCAATTCAAAAGCTCAATAAACTACCTAAGTCGAATTTTTAAGTAATGCATTACATATACAAATTAAATTATTTTTAACAGTGATTGCACAGTTTTTATAACATCTGAACCACTTTGCAAATATAAACTCATGTTACAAGACCAGAAACTTTAAATTATGTCAGAACTTCTAGTTTTAAATGTTTTTTGTGTATGTTTCTCCAGTTCCATCTGTAGAGGAACCCCATACCAAAAGAAAGAGAATGAAAACTGAAAGTATTTCAGAAGACATGGAAACAGAAAACATGAATGACGATGAAGAAAATGTGGGAACAGGAAAAGGTATTCTTAAAGGGACAATTTAGATAGGTTTTTTTCAGAATTGTTTTGTAACTAGTGCAGGGTACAGTGCTTCTGCAGCAAGCCATGAAGTAAACTGTGCCTCAGTACATACAAATAAATGTGTGAATATTCAGTATACACGTCTGTTCCAGAGTAAGTAGCCTCTGCTACACACATCACCTGACAATGAATTACTTCTTTCATTTGGTGTTTCTGCTCTGCTGGCAACCTTTGGCTGTGCTTGGTTCCAGTGGGCAGTGAGGAATCTGGTTTTACCACAGTGGGTCTCTTCCCTGGTGCTATGCACATTAGCCAATGCAGCAAAAAGGGTAACAACTTACAGACCTCTTGCTATCTCTTATATTCCCCAGTTTTGCTCAGTGAATCATAAATTTGACTTCAGATACAATGGACCTTGCTTTATGCTTAGATAAACCTACTTTGGCCTACCTATAACCTGACACACTATGACTGTTGCAGAATGGTTGTGCTTGATCATACAGTTTATTTATTTGGAAACCACCGTTTAATGCCCTCTGAAGGTGGTATGGTCCAGATTTGACTGCCTGTGCTCTAAGTGTGAGGAGACAGGATCTTAACTATTCCTGCATTATGTAAGAGTTTCTGCTTAACAGCTGAAGAGCAGAAGTTAAGTCAAAACAATTCTGACCCTGTTGTTCAAGTACTGTGTTGATTCTTTGTCTCTATTCCATTATATATTCGGAAACAGCTGATGACTTTATGCTTAAGACATCCTGCTGTTGTAGGGTCAGTAAGGTAACAACTGTTGTGATAGCTAAATTGATTCCAAAATTAGGAGATTGAAGGCTGGTTAGTACTAGAGAAGAAGACCTAGAAATACCTATTTTTACTAAGGATGTTGTACACCTAATTATTTTCTAGGTAAATTCAACTGGAAGGGAACCATCAAAGCTGTTTTGAAAGAGGCTCCAGACAATGAAATTTCAATTAAAAAACTAAGAAAAAAGGTATTGTACAACATGGGTTTTTTAATCTCCTTTGATCTTGTGAATTTATTTGTATAATGCTGAAGTTCAGAAAATTCTGGCTCACATAAACAAAAGTTTGACGTTATTTAAGAGAATATCAGTTAATAGAATGTCAGCTGAAGGACAAGTTCTTTATTGCTTATTGAGTTACACAAGAAATTCAATGCTAGTTCTGCAAATTAATAGTAGCACAATAGATTCCATGCTGCTTTTATTACAGTAACATAAATGTACTATTGCTTACAGTGGAATCATCTTAATGAACTAAAAACCATTTCTCTGTCTTTGTGCAGGTGATAGCTCAATACTATGCAGTAGCGGGTGAACATCACAAAACAGAAGAGGAGATCCTAGTCTTATTCAATAAGAAAGTGAATAACAATCCCAAATTTAAAGTTCTAAAGGAAAAAGTGAAACTTGTGAAATAAACAGTTTGCATACTTTTCATAGCTGTTGCGTTTTAATCTTGCAGATAGAGTCTAACTCTTCTGTTAGCTGTACAGATACTATGCATTGGTCTTAATTTAAATTGTGTATGTGAAGCAGAATTTAGCTTTTCATACTGGATTCCTCCCCTTTTTCTAGATTTATCACAGAACATTTCCAGATACTTTATTTTTTGATTTTATGGAAAATGTATATTTTTTTGGTACAAGTTTTAAGAGGCATTGAAAATAATCGCTGCCCTACTGTATTAAAATTCTTCCAGTAATGTATATAATTTATAGGCATGAATGTTTTTCAGGACCTGGGTTGCGTGGCTTTTTGCAGAAACTGTTTTAGGAGCAAATAGGTTTTTCATATTCGAAACCCACAGTGGAATAAATGTTTTGTTATGCTAAAATTCAAAATGCTAGGACTGATACCCTCTTTACATACTGTGGCTAGTGTGTACAGCCTTTAATAAACTGCTGATTCTGTGTTGGAAAATGCATAATTAAAGTGTCAGATTTGTGTATGCAATATTGCATATTCAGTGGAAATCTAAAGACTGAGTTACCTGTATATATGCATTGCTACTGAAAGTCTTAATTAGTAATGCAACTGACTTTAATATAAGTGGTTACATGGACTAAAAATTGACTGATGAAATAGATTATTTTAAAATGTAACCTTAAATATCATGAATCTTGTCACTTTATAATTGCATAATAAATCCACAAATTATACGTTGTTTGTATTGTAGTGTATTGCAGTCACCAAAACAATGTAGGTAGGCCAGAAGTGTTACAGGTATGTAAGAGACAGAGCTGCCTGGGGCAAGTTACTTAAAGTTTTATAGGTTTTTACTTAAATGCAAAATTATTTCCATGTAGGAAGTTTCCTATCATGATGTAGTCTATTAAAAGCAGAATTATAAAGCAGTCAGTGGTATGATGTTTTAAAAAATTGCCTAGTGATTTCAAGCAGATACACTTCTATAAAACTCCATAGTAAAAATATCTGAATTTGTAGAAATATTGAAAAATTAACTGATACACTGAGTCCAGTACGTTTGTTTTATTACAAAAGTGGCAAGAAAAGAACCTAATAAATTTAAGATCTCTTCAATAAGAGGTATTGTTAATTTACAAAAAGTACTTTGGAGATAAATAAAATAAAATTTATTTACAGAGAGGAATAAACTCTGAGAAGTTGTTTGAGAGCATTTCAAGAATTTACGGGTTTTTTTTGTTTTTTAATTCAGGACACATAAAAATAAATCCTTGTCAGTGAAATTGAAATCAATGCAGTGCAATTATGCCTTCACACACTATTTATTTTACAACTGATACTGTTATGTTAAGATCCTGAACAAGTTTGTCAGAGGAATTGTTCCTTGTTTTCATAGGGTTTTTTGTTTTGTTTAGAATTAATTCCAAATTATGCTATTCTCTTACACATTTCATCTTTAATTGTTGTTGACCAGAGCCCATGTTTGACACGCCTATGGGAGCACCTGCTGAACTGCTGCAGCTGCTATCTTGAGCTGTGATGGCAGCAGCACTAATGGATAAAGGCAGCAGCTGCTATGGTTGTGGCAACACTATTGCACCATGGCTCCATCATCTTCTCTAACTATGATCCAGCCTCTTTCTGTCCTACACTTCAAAACACCACTCCCCAGGGTTGTTTTCCTGCTCCTTGTGTGCCCCAGCTCTTATCACCCAGCTGGTTCCAGCTGCCTTGCTCTGTTGTGGGAGGGTATCAGCTCAGGGCAGTTCCTGAGCAGGGCAGAGCACTTGCTCTGACTGGTCGCTTGTGGTGTGGTACTGGTGGCTGTACTGCTGCTGGGCACTGCAGCCCACACAAGTTTTCAGTAAGGGACCTGCTGTTGTCTTTGCATGCTCATGAACTCATCACCTGCATTTTTTTTCCTTTTTCAAACTGGCAAGGGCAGTTTGGCTTATTTATGCTATGCATATCTTGCATATCTAGCAAATCTTTCTTTGTGTCGCAAGTGATCTTTCACAACTTGGGAGAACGATGGTTTCTGCTCATGAAAATCACCAGCATTTTCTAATCTGCAGTCAAAGAAGCTGACCTGTAGCAGATGGAAACAAGAATCTGAAAGAGCTCCTGAAGCTGTCCACCATTCTTTTTATTCAGTCTAACAGATAACCAGATTCTTGGTTCCTGTCATTGCAGAGTTCTGGTGTATGATACCCAGGGTCTACTGCAGTGATCACTGAATGATGCAAAGCAGCAGGCTAAATGTTCAAACACCATGGATCAGTTGAAAGCTGAAAATAAGGAATATCAGATCAACAGGATGCAGATGAGCTATCAGAGTAGGATTTGACCTTGTAATTTTTTTTCCTGCTTTAACTGTTGTGATTCTTTAAGGTTCAAATGCCTGACTCCCCTGTGAATTGCTATAGTTGGGTTAGTAGTGCCCAAATAGGGGAGTAAACATATTGTAAATTATTCTTCCCCTCTCTGTAAAGGGTAAAGGCGCACCAGCTGATGTTCAGTTTTTTTCCTTGCGATTTGGCAGACATGACTCAAATGTATGCCTCTATTGGCAATCATTAGTGGGAGTCTGTTGTAAGTAAGCCCTGTTGCAATTACCATGTATAACCTCATTATATATTGCTACAGTAGTATTACCTTTTCCTACTCTGTCGGCAGAAAGAAGGGGAGGGGGAACAATATGCTTTGTGGCTGTATTCTTTCTGGGTGTTCCTGCAAATATGGTGGTATGGTAGATGGGTCTGTGCCTCTAATTATAGAAGACTTAAAGTGCTGTTCCAGTCCATGCAGAATTGCATTATCAACATGCAGCTCTTCAGTGAAAAAACCCCAACTTCAATGTTTTTTCATTAGGCAATTAATAAAGTACTCAGAGGACTAAAATTGGCTTTTCCCCTTACAAGAGATCTGGACTTTAAATTACTCCTTGCAACTAATGATGTCTTGATCAGATTGAGGTTACTATGAATTTAGTGGTAATTGTTTCAGAGGGAGGCAGAATCCCTCACAGATCACTGAATCCTTCAAGTAGACAGAAAACCAGCAGTAATTAAGCAGCATATTTACCAGTATTTTTTTTTAATCCGGATATATTTTAGTAATTTTCTAAACAGTGTAACATAACTCATAATCAAATATGCCTTGTTGTTAAAATTTTCCTTTCTAAAATAGTGTATTGAAAGTCGGGTGTCTTTGCGGCAGGATGGGGAAGGAAGAAACAATGTAAATTCGAAAATTGTTTAAAGCTGGTGGCTTTCATTATAAGTATAGTACGAGCACTTAAGCAGGGAGTTTAATCACGGGAAGAAAAAAAAGCTTCAAAGGACAGCTACTTATTTGTCGTGCTCAGCCCTCCACTGTCCTGGTGCATTAGAGTAGTTCATTCTTCTGTGAAAACTGATCCTCCCACCTGGTGCTATAATCCAATTGCATCAGTACAATGTAGTCAGAGCCCAACATGAGTAGTGGCTCATAGCTGATGACCACAGGATACAGAGACCCAATACATGATTTCATTCGGAAACTTTTAAGGCTGTAACACTCACCCTTATTAAGGAAATAAGAGAGCAAATATTAAACTTTTTGTGTGAGATAAGTGAAAAAAGGCATATTGTTCTGTACATTGAGCTGTATTCACAGGTTACAAGATATCTTAGTCAATATATTCAACATTTACCCCTTTCTTCTCCCGGATTAGCCTTTAAGAAAAAAACAAGAATAAGTCCTCTAAGTTTCTTTTCTGCTCTGTCAGCCAAGAAAAGCTTCATATTATGTTTCCCATTAGTACTTCTGCAGGAAGTGTTACTTTATATTGAATTCTAAATTTCACTTGGACTAGAGGAAGTTTTAATAGTAACTTTCCCTTGGACTTCTTAGATACAGTTCCTTTTGCTGCTGTAATCTACTGCTTTTCTTTTCACTTCTGGGATGTAATTCCTTTTGCACCTGAATACTCATGCTTTCATGCTCTCAGACAGTAGAGGCTGAAATACCTTTAAGCTTTTTGCTTAGATTGGACTTTTTTTTCTGCAAGACTGCAGATCATAAATCTTTGTTTTCTCAAACACATCTGTTTTTTATTTATCTTTCCTTTTTAAATTTATTCTAGGAGATTTAGAATTGTCCAGTCTTTGTGTGTTTTGCCCTTCTTATTAGATTCTTTTAATAGAAACTGCTCTTGCTCTGCAACTTCGAACCTGAGCTACAGCAGAAGACACTGACTTCCAACAGAAGCAGTTGTATAGTTCCTGAAATTACTTGAAAGTAACAGAAAACCAGAAATTGTGTCTGTATGCCTACCCACCCATTAAACTCTTCTTCTCAAACGTCTACGTGAATGCATTAGTACTAAATTAGTATAGAAAGCCTGAGGTTTCATTACAGTCAATCTTAAATCAAATATATTTGTTTTATTAGAAAATAGTGCTTTTAAACATTATGGGATCTTCCTCTCAGGCAGCATGAAATTAATTTGAAAGTATTCAGATCACTACATCTCACTCAGGTGACAAAGAAAAAAACCTGAATAAAAAAGAAGCAGAATTCCACCTGCATTGCAGGTGGCTCAAACCACACTGTGTTAACTCCTTCATCCTGTTCTTTGCAGTAGCCACGTAATGAACTTCCAACATCCAGCCATTAATATATAAATACAAAGCACAATGTGCACTTTTATACTTGGATTTTTTGCCCTTCTGCTGGCCTTTTCTCTTGATAATGAGAAAGAATTCCAGGACGAATACACAGCTACTGACACTGTATAGTATCCATACATGACAAAGGCTTATGTTTTCTGTGGATGAGACAGGGCCAGGATTTTCTCCTGGACTTTTTTTCTTATCATGTCTTTCACCATGAGAATATGTTTCTTCTTGCTGCTGCAATTCTGTCTCAGCTGTTACACCTTTGAAAGTTTCAGCTTTTTTTGGTGAACTTTCAGAACTTACATGATTACAGAGGTTAGCATTGGGTAAGTTTTCCATGAGAAGAAAAAAATATGAGCTCAGTTGATGTTCTTAAAGACCTGTTTATGTTATGCTGATTAGCCAAAAAAATAAAGGGAATTGTTCTATCATCCGCCAGCCAAAAATTCAGATTGCTGGATTCAGTCTTCATAAAGGGAAACATCTTTCTCTTCCTGTCTCTCTTGGACAGCATAGCACTTAGTCAGTGTTCCTTCTAACTCTGTTGTCCAATTAATTACAATACGTGTTCAAAATACATGAAAAATTCACCCTGTGTAAGTGGGAATGGAGTGTGAAGGACAATGGCAAAGAAAACCTTTGTCATGAATGAAGCATGTAAGAGCTTTTTTTTTGTATTTTTTTTTCAAGACTTCACAGAAACATTCTCCAGGCAAACAGCATGAGCTGAATCCCACACTATATACAGCAGTGAGATGTTGCTATGCTGAACTGTACTTTCCAATCTTGTTAACAGTGAGATCCACATGCCCAAGAAGCTTTGTCTCTGCTTCAGTACATCAGTCAAATCATTGGCAGTGGTGACACTAAACATCTCCAAAACAATAGTTAATATGCTATCACAGCCTAAAATAATGCTAACCTCTACCAACAGAGGAATAAAATGTCACACCAGAGGAGACCAATACTCCTGTAGAGTAAATATTGAATGATTCACTTGAATGCCCATTCCCACAACTGATAGTCTTTCCTGTGTGAATTAGATCTGCTGTTCATTATTTAAAAACCACACAGAACTTTAGGATGTTCCTATATGCCCTTAGTATGAAATTCTTTCCATATTGTTACAGATGCATAGTTGCACAGACTTTTTCCTCAGTAAACAAATCGGTTTCAGTAATTCCCAAGAGTTCTCTTTCCCACCCTCCCACATCTGGCCATTTGTTTTTGCCTTTCCACCACCCCCTGCATTTTTGCAGGCTTTTAAAACCAGATCAAATCCTCAAACTGTAAGGTATTATATACCACTACTGAGGATTGAGTAGTCAAGAACAATTATAGCTGGAGTATGGCTGCCAAATGCTTTGTATCATTAAACTGTAGTCTTGGGAAAACATTTTAAAAGCCATTGTACTCCATTAAGAAAGTAAGCATAGTTAGGTGAAACTAAACTCAACAAATGATTTAGAGGAGAGAGAGTAGGAAAATAGGAAAATTTACTTAGCCACTTCTAGGAGAAAGGTTTATCCAATTTATTTTGGATAAATAGGATGATTTCTGGATATTTGGATAAATATTTTGGTTTTGTTTGCACGTTTGAAGATGGAATGAACAGAATGGTCTTTTTATTTTATATTCATATTGCTGATTATAGCGAAAGGCAAGAGTCAAACACTGAAGCTATCTAACATTTTTAATCAAAATTATTGAGGGTTAAGATGGCCTACTATCAAATAAATACTTCAGATTAAAGTAGTGTTCTGGATCAGCCTTTTTTTTGTAATTTGCTGACAACTTTTACAGTGAAGAATAACTTGCCTAGATAAATCAGATGACTTTATGTGGTGCATTTATTTTCTGTTTTCTTAGATGCCCTCTTCACCTTTTAAACTGCCTTTATCTTTTCTGCTTTCTTTTGCTTCATGAAGTTCAAATGCTTGCATGCTTAAATATAGTGCCTCCTTGGTATCAAACACACTATTCTATGTATTGTTGCCTTCCTAAAGGGTCAATCCAAGGCTGCATTGCAATTTAATACTCGCATGAGAATACAGCTTGAGTTCAGGAGTTTGTATATGGACTACATTGAGAGTCAATTGAGTTTCACCCTGCAGTTGTTTTTCAAATCTGCATTAAGTTATTCACACCAGGTGCTTTTAAGTCCTTTACTGATTTTTTTCCATTGTACTGAATTTAAAATAGTTAATGCAAGATGAAAGCAAGAGAGCTGTAGTACTATTTGGAGGCTTTTTTGTTACCTAGATGAGTCAATGTATTTACTTTTTCATCCATTGTAAGAGAGGATACACAATGCTTTAGTTCAAGGACAAAATTCAGAAAGGATTGAGAATCTCTACCCATCCAATCTTTTACTCCTGATAGTGGAAGATAGGCAGCAGGTACTACTACTCACTTTATTATAACTTAGTTCATAAACAGAAAGCACAGAGCATATAGCACAATAATTCCTCAAAATGAAAAAACATGCCTATACTATATCCAACCTACTTCAGCTAAAAATTAACATAGGAAGGAGCCCACCCTACTTAGATATGGAATGAAGAAAATTCCAACAAGGTCTTTTGTGAACAGATAACATTTGGGCTAATTTAGTTATTAATTTCTGTTATAGGGGAAAAGATATAAATATTTGCTATAATACTAGAAAACTAATTTGACATCCTAAAAGAGAGAATTTAACTGGGAGGCTTAATTCTAGATTTTATATCTACCCAGTCAAGAGACATAAAAAGCTACCACATTTGTGTGTTAAGAATTACCTGTAAATCAACATATAACAAACTAATCAGTAAGCAGCAAATACTCAGCAAGCAACAAGAAAATAAAATTCAAAATATCCAAATAGATTGCAAAATTCAACTTGCACTTATAACTGAAAAACCTGAATATTTAAAGACATTCAACTAACATACAAAACATTCTTTTTTACTTAAAAGAATGTCAACATGTTGAATTCAGTTCACAAAGTGTGGGAACTGAATCTTGTGAGAGATCAGGAATACAGTTAACAAAATAATGCTGCAAACTTTGCCCTTTCCACATTTCCTTCACCAAGTCTTCAAATTCACAAATGTCTTTCACAAGCTGTTAACTAAATTTATCACGTCAAGCACCACATCTTAACATTTAATCTTAACATTTTTGCAGGGATTCTTAAACATTGACTTGGAAGAATTAATTATCCACAACAGGCCTGTTGATTAGATGCTTTGTTAATTATACTGTTCATTTTGTAAATCTCATTTCAGTTCCTGATCACTGTCTATTCTTTGGCAGATTAATAATCTCTGAATCAGAGAAGCTCTGAGAAAAGATCACAGAAAACATCTTAGCTCTACAAACACTGAACATGAGCAGTCTTAGTTAAGGTCAATAGTCAGTCCAGAAAGGGAAGCTCTTATTTCAGCTCTTTGCACAATACATACTCTGTAGGTAAACAGAAGTGTTTAGCTTAACAACATTAACAAATCTTAAACCTTTACAAGCATGCATATTTATTTAATTGCTATGTTTAAATCAAAGATATATCCTATGAATAGCTTTTGCAAAGAAAGTGCATGAAGATTTCCTCTGTTTCTTATTTGAATCACTAAGATGAAAGTGAGGGCTGAGGTAGTCATTTCACTCAAAGGAAATAAAACAAAGAAACCTCTATTTCATTGATAAGAAAGTAGAGCTCTGATCTCCCATGAGCTGTTAACTTCAAAATATTCAACTGAACTACATGAAGAATAATCCCTGTAGTCACTAAGGACTGTGATGTGGTTGGCCCTTACATGATGCATGTTCTAGGGCTGGGAAAAAAATTTCTACTTACTATGACACGTCTCACATGAAATTCTGGTGTAAATAAATGCCTGTCTTTCTGCAGAGAAAGAAAAATTTCTTCTTCTGTTCTTGTATCTTTTAGGCTGAATTTACTCAAACTCAACGCAGAGTAATAAAGAATAACCAGAACCCTGTTTTCCCTTGTCTCTAGAATCTCATTTATTAAACAGACAATAGTATATTTAGGAAAATATAGTTATCCAGCAGGTTTAGAACTGCTTAAAACCAATGCAAGTCAGAGAAAGTTTAGCTTTTACCCTAATTGGTTTCTACCAGTTAGTTTCTTCCCTTAGGATGGCCTTAATACTTTGTGAGGTTTACTGATAAAATACATAATTTTTTAACCACACCCTACATTCCATTATTTTTATTTTCCTGTCTTCTCAACATAAAACTAAAGAGGAAGTATCTGCAAGGCTTTCCTGTTGATAAATGCTGCACAACATGCAAAGA